>CABFOW010002000.1:61509-82425 GCA_902141385.1 Timema californicum
CACACACAGAAGGAATATATATATTTAGGATTTACAATGATATAGTATACTAAGTATTTTAAAATAGTATTAGGTTGATCCCAAAATTCTAGAATTTTTAAACCAGTTTCTTTTTTTATCGTTTTTGGTTTCTAATTAAAAATTAACTATTTTATTCGCCTTTCAGTACTATAACAAGTTTGAAAAATTGGCCATCGAGTGTGAAAGTGTATATAAAAATTATAAGTATTTATGGATTGAAACATATAAACTAATTTTATGACAACTAAAATCGTTTGATTGTATATATCTACTAATAATGTTCTTACACTTATATAACTCTGAATCGAAGAGCCCAAAGCTAACGTGCTAAGAAATGAAACCTGTTAAGATTTTCGAGGTTCAATCTTATTAACGAGGAGCTTAACTGAACCAAAACTTTATTAATTTAAAACCAGGTAAATATTAAACATTACTGTACTTTACTTTTTCAAAGAATGGGTGAAGCTGCTATTCAAAACCTTAGATTTCAGGCATTTAAATGAGTTAATGAGGCCTATACATGGATACAAGCATAGATAGATTTGTAAGTGATAGGTATTATTTATATATAAATGTTTGGTGTACTTACGCGCACTTTCTTAATTGGCTGGGGTTTAGGGCTGGCTAGTTCATAACAGTCCCCAAGCCATCAATTAATCACTTTAAGAGGGAAAGCCCCAATTTCACCAATCATTTTTTTAAAGTCTTATCAGAAATTGAACCTAGAACTCTTACTTTATTAGGTAGATGAGCTATCGACTACCTGCTTTGGTGGCCACATGGTCTAAGGCATTACTCTCCCAGTAGACTAGACTGATGATGACGGGGAGATCGAGGTTCAGTTGTCCTAAGGGTGGTTTACCTAAATGATTTTACACTCTCTCCACGCGAATACTGGTATATTTCCTCTTAATATAACTATAATAATTCATAATATCTATCATAATAAGTAGATAAGAGTATTACCGGAATGGTTACTAAGACGTGGTTCTAAAATAAAAGTATATATATATATAGATCGGGCATAAATTAATATACAATACGTTTAAGCACTTGTCAGGAAATTCATTTTTAAATGCATACATTATTGCGAACGTAAATTAGCCGTTAAATTGGTCTTGTCTAATTTAAGCAGACCAGTGAGGTTTGGTTTCAAGTCCTAGTGGGATTTTTTTTTATCTACAGTCAATTTCTCATAGAAAGGGACCTATCTAACAGCTATCAAAGCTATCAAGCCTATTTTCTAATATTAATTTGTCTGATCATGTTGTCTAAATCTTTAACTTTTGATAATTTATTTTCATTAAAATAACGCTAATATTATAGTAAAGCATTATAATGGTTGACTAAAAATAAATCTGTGTTTGTATTCTCTAAACTGTAAACATGACCAAACCTATGTTTCCACTTTCCCTACCCGCAAGGACGAGTTAATACATTTACTCTTAATTCTAACCTTCCTCATTATTGTAATTAAATGAGAATTATAATGACAGAGAGTAAAACTAGTGCTTTTTCATTTTTAATTTAGTTTAGCTACGTACACTTTCTGAAACAACTGATGACATCAACACATAGCTTACAAGCTATTTTAAATATAGACCAGATAACACATACAATCCACGACGGTTAATTCATCACCATAAAAGAGGAAACCAACATTTCACCAATAATAAATGTTTCAGCCATGCAAGGTTTTAGGAACCGGGACACTTAGCTCAGTAGAAAAACACTTTACCGACTGAGATAAGGTGTTTGACCGATACGATGCTAAATTAATGTTTCTGACAAGTATTATACTTTAATATATTATATTAACAAACCTGACTTGTCTCCATAAAAAGATCTGTATAGGAACAGGAAGTGATTGATCATTGTAACCGTCGTCTATGAAAGCCGGTCTGCTCATGCTGCTGGTTTCACACACGGGTCACAAATCTGAAATAACACTAAAAATGATTATTTAACAGCAAACTAATATTAAATTTCACTATAATTATATATTTATACATTAATCCCAAACAGCAAAATGTTGCTTATTTTAATAGGTTGTGCACGTAAACATTGGTGGGCAAGTGGATCTACACATCAAGCTCATCTAGTATGATTTTATTTGTTGGCAACATGTCCTAATACCCGTTTGGGTTGTACGCCAATGTACTAATTACCATCCACCTCGGTGGCGTAAATAGCTAACGCGCTAGTCGAGCTGAGCTAAACTGCAGAAGTACGGGGAGATCGAGGTTTGAATTTTGCTCAACCTGTGCTTATTGGATTTTCACTGGATCAATTTTTTAAAAACTCTTAGATATATTTATACTAGACATTAGGGCCATATCGAGTAAAAAAATTGCTTCAGAACACTACTTTTTAACCTGTCGAGAGCTATAATTCATAAACTATGAGAAGTCTGACATTATGAACCAATAATCAATAGTCATATAAATAAAATAGGACGTGTATTTATTTCTATATGTACGAGTATGTGTCTATATGTTTGTGGGCATGTGTGTAGATGCTATAGCTACATAAAAAATACATAGAAATCTGTTTTATGTCTTTTTTGTTGATCAAACGTTCAAACCAGTGTATACTCAACATAAACTTAGAAAACGAATGCAAGAAATGTAGTGAAATTACTATAAATATCCAAATAATAACTAAATATATTTTGAAGTATTTAAGTGAAATGGTGAAGTAATTTTAGTGAAATAGTGATTATAGAGATTTCCCAAACTTAAAATAGAAAATTACATCCCGCTAAACATGTTTCGGTGGCTGTATGATTTAAGGCATTACTCTTGCAATAGACTAGACTACCAATTATAAGGAGATGGGGGTTAAAGTACAGGCTATGTATAGGCCTATTGAAGATGGTATTTCCTTAGTGTTTTTTCCCCTCTACCTCCACGCAAATGAGGGTACACATCCTTTCAATTCAAACTTCACCATTCCTTCTTCACCATCGTGAATAATAGCCTACATAATGTGCGTACAGCCTGAACAAAAATTAAGACGTGGGGCTTAAATAAAAATTATCCATGTGGTAAGCTAGAAGATTTAAATGTCAGGTAGGTATAAGAGTCACACCAAACACTCTGAAAAAAAATATTCTAAATTAACGAACAGTAAAGGGAGAAAGAGATCACCCCCAAAAATTCATAAACAAATAAAATAAACCATTTCACGTGGGCCAGAATGAAATATTTGATTACGTTTAAAGGGATAATCTTAGACAACCATAAATGTCTATTGGATTTTGAATAGGAAATTATACTAAGAGTGAAGTCAGATGTTTATCATCATAATTCAATGAAGTATTGATGTTTGTCAACATGACTTTTTTAAACACCTGTAAGAATTCTAGAAATCTAAAAATAGGCATGCTAATAGGTTTTAAAACAATGTTATCTATAAAAGTCCTAAAATCGAAAATTTTATATGGCGGATTAGAATTATTTGATAAAATTTGGCTTCAAATTAAATACATAAAAACAAATAATTGTTTTCCTATATTGGATATTGTTACAGTTATGTGTCATTTTCATTTTTTTATCACTTTAACAACTAATTATTTATGCTAAGTTACTCTTCTTTACTTTTTAACTAGCATCACTAATCGAGAGTACACATGTTGTGTATAGGGAAGTTATCTTTAAAATAAATATAGTCTTTTAACACATTTTGATTATAATCTGTGTTTTGATATTGTGTTTAGTCGGCCTACCTTAAAAAATTCTGTAGCTCAATTTAAAACAATAAGGAATTAATATTTATAGATGATTTAAGATTTGTCTAATTTTCCCTTTGATTAATTTTGTATAGTATAAGATCAAATATTTTTATAGAGCCCCCATTAGAGTAACAGGTGTACACTAATTAAACAACATAATTTTTGAGGTGTTCTCCTTTTATTTGTGCATTATAAATTATAAGAGCACCAAATAACTAATTTTTAGAATGTTTTTAGGTCTGTCCGTTTGTTTCCATTAAACTAAGAAAGTTTTAATTTATTCGGAATGGGACTTCTTCTAATGTACTTCTTATTTTTCAGAAAACCATTTATATACCATCACAGTATCTCCTCAGCGAGCGAAATAGTACAGACAAAACCGGGCGTAGTCAATGAAAATTCGTCACGGCTGGTATTGCGGGTAGCCCGCCTCGGTGGCGTAGTTGGCTAACGCGCTTGTCGTGTTGAGCTCGACTGCTGAGGACGGGGAGATCGAGGCTCAAATCTCGGTCGGATGAATTTGGGGTGGTTTTTCCTTAATGGTTTTCCACTCTCCCTCCACGCAAAAGTGGGCTAACTTCTTCTAATTCAACCTTCCCAATTCCTAATCCATTAGAGTAATTAGTACTTAAAGCGTATAACCCAAACGGTTAGTAAGACGTGGTGCTAAATATTATTATTATTCATATTGCTGGTAGATAAGATGGAACGTTAGTTGGGATGTGGTGGGGAGGGTATAGTGGCGAGCCCATGTTTCTTCTTGAATCTTCTTAAGCTCATAAAACACTACTATTGATGATTAATTCCTTTTAGCATTTAAAGTTGTTGAATGTGTTGATATATTGTTTAATGCAAGTGAAACCGCAGGCAAATGATATTATCAAATAAATTCACTAAAGAGAGCTATTATATTATTTTATTATCTGATCATTAGTGCTTTTTTTTTGCATTACCGTGCACCACGTCTTATAACTTCTACTTCCGGGCTACCTACATATTTGCACTAATGGGGTAGAGATGGAGAAATATATAACTTATTTGGAGTGAGTATACATGAATTTCGGTAAAAGTTCAGCTAAAAACCTTTTAGGACTACCAAGCAGAAATTTTGAACCATGTATCCCTTTAATTACAAAATCAGACGAGTCGAGATTGGAGATTTTTACCACGAACTACTAGTATGCGAATTAAGGTTAATAATTTCTTAATCCTTTCTTCATTGGCCGTATGGTCTAAGGCATCACTCTATGAACAGATTAGACTGCCGATGATGTAGAGATTGAGGTTCGTCTTGTTCGGGTGTACTGATTGTGATTTTTCACTATACTTCAATGAAAATGCGTGTACACTTTCTCAAAATTCAGCATTCCTAATCCTTAGCTCATTAGAATAGTTTAGTATACAGGTGTATAATTCGAGCGGGTAGTAAGACGCGGTGCAATTAGAAAAAAAAGCTTCATTTTACGGATACAAAATGAGAAGGTAGTTTTAAAGAATTCTAATCAGAATCTATCTTGAAACAGGATATAAGAGAAAAAAAATGGCTCAACACCTTTAATCTAGTTTGAGGGAATTCAAACCAAATTAAGTCTAACATATCAGAGTTAGGAGTGATAGCCTCTCTACCAACCTTTCTTTATGTTTTGAAAACAATACACACAGTTAAATGCCACGAAAGCGGCGTTTCTTAAATATCAACGACCATATTAAAGGAAATTCCTATGACCCAAAAGTATTTTTGAACTCATTTAATGCTGGTGTGATGGCTACTAACGGCTTGCAAGCACATTCCCAAGGAAAAAGGTTGAGAAAATCCAATTCTAATTAAATGTGCAATCTTTTGCTTAGAGAAGAGTTAGGGGAGAATCTACTATCCCAATACACTTAACTGGGACTTTAAACACAAACACCCTAATTCTAGTGTCAGAGTCAAACATTAGCTTACACTCAACTCAATAAGTTACACAAGATTTTATTTTCATCGCCTCATCTTCTTAACTGTTTAGTATATACGCATACAAATAATATGATAACTACTCTAATAAGGTAGGGATGAGGAAGGAAAAGTTTTAGAGATAATCTACCCACATTTGCGTGCAAGTAGACAGGGACATCATTTTAAGAAAACCATCCTCAGTATGTTTCACCAGGATTTGAATCCCGATATCTCCGTCATCATCAGGCCAGTCTAGCCTAAGAGTGACGACTTAGGCTATTCACCCACCAAAGCGGGTCACACAGTAACTAATTTCTACTCTGAAATAACTATATTTTCTGAGTGCTCACCTTTAAACGGCTCCAGTCGTTTAAAAACGATCTTTTATAGTGTAAGTATAAATATATATCACTATTCCTCGTGGTTGAGTACTTATATAGGGGTTCTTAGCTAACTACTGAGAATTAATTAAATACATTGTGAATAGTTTATTAGTGAAATAACCCTCCTGTAGGTGCGTATGTGGAATACATGAGCAGCTGGTGGTTTGCTGGTACTGGAGAGACTAATGTTTGAATCCCAACTGGATATAGTGAGGGTGGCTTTCCTTAAATGATCCCACACTTACGCTCCATGCATAATCGGATATATTTCCTTTATCTTCCCTACCTCTTTGATATACTTATGTGGATAGTCCGTAAGGATAGAAGGACGCTGATAACATACAAAATACATCCACATGAAAGTTTATTATTACAGTATAAATAGTGTGTTCTATTATAGATTGAGTTAGTTTTAAGGTCATTTGCTTGAATTAAAAAGTTAATATTAGCTCTTGAATTTCTTTTTTTGTTAAAGGTCATGTATTGCGTGATCTATTCAGTAGACTAGTGATAAATATTACGTAATATTAGTCAGGTTCATAAAGCGATATTAGTCAGGTGCTCAGAAAGGTATCCAAATGCCTTCCATTCAAATTTAAAAAAATAAGATTTTACGTGAAACCTATGTTCTTTAAAATTGGCATAAAAATTAATGTGTAGGAAAGTTTAATAACATGTTCTTCTTCTTAATATGCACTTGATAAATACTAACAAAAAGGGTACAAACCATGCTAACATATTAAAGTTTATCAAGACAAAATAAGAAATTATTAAAAATATTTTACATTTAGATATTGTATGAAAGTCAAACCAAATTAAATTGCGATTTATATAGAGTACATTTTTATTTTTAGATATTGTTTTAATGCAGTCCTACATAATAGTACTTTGGAAACAGCTCATTACGTTATTCCGCTATTGCTTTAAGAAATCCCTTATTTTCAAAAGTCACAAGACTCAAACCCGACTGATGACACCGTGAGAAATGGAACTACAAGTAATAACTTTTAAATTCTATATATTATAAACTATGATGGTCACTGCGATCCAGCATGTATATATTTAGTTATACTTAGTGGGGTAGGGCGAGGAAGGTTTAATTCTGAGGAAATGTACTCATAATTTTTATGAAGTGAGAGTGGATAAATTTTTAAAACCTCCCTCAATGTGACATGGCATGAATTTCATCCCGGGTCTACCTGTCATCAACGACTCAGAATAAACGAGATTGACATAAGACTGAGTGCCCACAGGTATGGAAATTAACAAATTTCTGTTAAAAGTTGAAAGATCCTTATGTTCCTTTAGGTTTCATAAATATATATCTTTGGCTGTCAAAATTGGCAAATAGCTTAAAAATAAAACAATATTTTCAAATACAACGGTAAGAGATACACATCGCTGTGTAAGCGTAAGCTAATATAATCTGGTTTGTCAGCGGATGAGAGGTAAAGTGTTCGGATTTATTCCAGGTGAACTGATCGGGATTATTCCAAAATGGCTTTTCAATCTTACTACATCCAAATGTGGGTACATTTTCTCAAGTTCCTTAATCACTAGAGTAACTAAATGTGTAAAGCCCAGAGGAGTAGTGAGATGCAGTGGGCGGGTGGGAGGGAGGGGGGGGGAATGAGAGGTTTAATATGACAAACAAATGCAATCATTTCACACTTTAAAATGTTACGAACATATTTCACATAACGATATTAACAGACTCCCTTCGATACTTACATGGTCTAAGGCGCTACTCTCGCAGTAGATCAGACTGCCGATGACAGGGAGATCGAGGTTTTTATCTTGGTCGGATGAACTGAGGGTGATTTTCCAAAATGGTTTTCCCTTCTCTATCCTCGCAAATGTGGGTACACTTCCTCAAAATATAGATTTAATCATCCCTAAAACCCCATGGGTAGTAAGAAGCGGTACAAAAAAAACATTAATATCTGAAGTTTTATGATAAAATCTCTACTCTACACATATATTCTGCCACCACGATTGGAACACGACACCTTTAAAAGGGTACACGCACTCATTAATTACCTTCTAAATAAATCGATAAAGTAAGGCTACATTAGTCAGTTGGGCTTACCTATGTGGACTGTGCAGAGAGTATTCAGCTGGCACATTGATCTACCGAGGCAGATTCCAGGCCTCTTTGCGCATGCTTCGGGCATCGCTGGACCAAACCACGGGCACGTCCGGAAGTAATCGAAGCTCTCCGAACATAAAATGCCTTTTATTGAGGAAAAACACATAATTGTTTCATTGATATAAACTGAAATATCGAATATAATTTTACCGTAAATTCTTATTCACATATTTGGGCTATTGATCCTCATCTACATATTCTGTGTTCTTGAGGCTCGTAGTATGTAATATATCAGCTACATGGTAACATAATATTCTGTATGCATAATCCCTTGCAGTAAGTACATATTCTGTAAGACTTCGTGAAAGTTGGATCTACTTTAACGTTATAAGGAACATTTTTACGGACCATTAGGGATAACCAACACCAGTTCCCAAGTAAACAAATATATGATCATCCGTGTTCTAACCCAAATGACGACATCAAAAAGAGTATAATAGTGGTAACCTTTTTTATAGTTATCTTATTTATATGTATCAAACTTTTATTACAACTATTTATAAAAAGTCACTAAATAAATTTCAAGAAAGATTTTAACTAACATAACACAAACATATTTCTTATTTATTTATTCACTTTTTCCCTTCTCACTTCCAATTCTGGATTTTCAGATTTTAATCATGCTAATGGGGTAAGAATTAGAAAAGTAGAATTTAAAGAAATTACTACCCTATTTGCGTGGAAGATAAGTAGGGAATATGTTAATAAAAAACATCCAACTTGGATTTGAGCCTTGACATACCCGTCACTATCCAGTTTGATTAGACGTATCTGGAATTTGGTTTGTTGTTCCACCAATGCAAATAATAAATAAGAGGATTACGAATTTTGTTTAAAAAAAATTCTGAAAAAGATTTTTTATTTCAATGTATATGATTTGACAAGATATTATATTTTCCCATTAGTTTACACAGTACTGTATAATATTAAGAATGCGATATCATATATAAATGTTACAAAGCCCCATCGTAAGATGGTGGTCCGTAAGAAGACAATGCCACAATATCAGAATGTTCTGTCTACACACTACACTTCTACAGAGTTCTGATCAGTATCCTTATCCAGGTCCATACTGCATAGAATTCGATCAACTTGAACTCTCTAAGAACTAGTCTATACGGACTATCAACCACAGATAAGAATTATTAGCACAGCGTCTTACTACCCGTTCGGGTTATACGCACTTACGCTAATGTGTAATGGTAGGGTGATTGTGAGATGAAAATGAAATGAAGGACCTACAGTTTAACGTGGAATCCGAACCATGGTGGAGACCTGGCATTCCTCACATTCACAAGATGTCTTGAGAGATAAGTAAATGTGTGCGTGTGCATCGAAATAAAAGCACCAATAACATCTTTGATTGCTTAGTTTGCATCCAGGATACTAGTACATTCTATTTATTTTGAATTTTCAGGCCACGGCAAAATTAATCATCAGTTTGATGGTTTAAATCATGCAATACATATATTTATTGTGATTATACTTTATATACATTTCAATTATATTCTGAACGTTTAATTAAAAAGAGTTTTATAGTTTCTTTTATTGATCAGCTAGTTTTTTGGCATTTGTCCTTTATAAGCGTTTTATTGGACGAAGTCTCTGACTATATCATTGGCTTGCACGGACACGTGATAAGGGATCTGTATTGTGAAGATGGGATCACGGACATGGACTACTCAACTACGAATACGTAGTTTGTGTTTAGGCCTTGAGGACTATACGTATAGGAAGTTACTAAATAGGTGTGAAAGTCTTCAGGCCCCTAAAACCATTTTATTCAAGTGAACTCTGAGCCAGCCGTGACAGTGACAGAGAATACGCGGTTCATGTTTCAATATTTAAGACAAGTGTAAAGAGGTAGGGTTTTCATAAATTGTTTTACATTCCTCTTCCATATAAAAGTAGGGAGACTTCCTATAAATTACTACATTCCTCATTCCTTTCCAATAAGCGAGGGTGGACTGTAAACCATTTTATGAGATTTTGTTGGATTGGGCACCATAAATTCGAATAAAAAGAATTGTGAACAGGTGGATTGGGCACCGTCAATTCCAATAGAAAGAATTCTAAACAGATGGATTGGGAACAGTCAATTTCATTGGAAAGAATTGTGAACAGGTGGATTGGGCACTGTCAATTCAAATATAAATAATTGTGAACAGGTCGATTGGGCACCGTCAATTTGAATAGAAGGAATTGTAAACAGGTGGATTGGGAACCGTCATTTCGAATAGAAAGAATTGAGAACTGGTCGGCTGGGCACTGTCGACTCGACTAGAAAAAGTTGTGAACAAATGGATTAGGAACCATCGATTCGAATAGAATGAATTATGAACAGGTGGATTGGGCACCGTAGATTCAAATAGAAAGAATTGTAAACAGATTGAATGGGAACCGTCGATTTGATTATAAATAATTGTGAACATGTGGATTGGGCACCGTCGATTCAAATATAAAGAATTGTGAACAGATAGATTTGGAACCGTCGAGTTGAATAAAAAGAATTGTAAGCGGGTGGATTGAATACCGTCTATTTGACTAGAAAAAGTTGTGAAAAGATAGATTGGGTACCGTCGATTTGAATAGAAAGAATTTTAAATGGGTGGGTTCCGTTGATTTGAATATAAAGAATTGTGAACAGGAGGATTGGGCACCGTTAGTTTTAATTGAAAGAATTTTGAACATGTGAATTGGGCACCGTAAATTTTACCAGAATAAATAATTGTGAAACGGTGGATTGGGCACTTAATAGTATTCGATTGATTGAAAATAAATATTATAAATCACCAGAAGACCAAAGTTTAGTAGAAGCCATCCAGCTGAAAGTTAGTTACCTCGTAGAATATGTATGAGGTAAAGTTAATTCTTATTGAGAAAACGATCAAGGTTAAATTGTATATAAGTTGGGCTCAATATACCGTGGGAGGGAAATTGTACTGTATGATATCAGTGTCCAATTCACCTTTGGGGATAAATGGGGTGGTAATGTGGGGTCAAATTCACTGCTCGTTCAACCTAATCCCTAACCAATTGGTGTGTTTAATCAAAACTGCTAAACATATTGCTATACAATTGTTTTTTATAAATATTTTCAGTATTTATTAATCAATATTATAGATTTAGCTTGGACTTATATAATTATTTCATCACTAGGTTTCTTGATTTTGACTAAGAAGCTCAACATTTGAATGGTTTGAATTCCGGGTGCATATCTTTCCATCGTATTTTTTTCCATTCTGTTCCAATAAAATGTGGGTTTATTTTATTTTTTACTGTTCACTTCAGATAAATAGCATGAAATTAATTTATTGACATCTTTTATGTTATATATGACTATATAATTTAGCACGTAGGAATTATTGTTTTATGTCTATTCATATCCGTATGTTTGTATATAAATCAGAATATGAATAAAAAAATATTATTTTACTTTTTAGAGAAGAATCGTATGCAATTATGTTTTTTTCAACCTGGATTACTACGTTATCCATTAGGGATATCCATATATTTCATCTTCTGGCGTAGGTAAACATTGGTAGAACCTTTAATGTAAACGCTTTTGTGAGTAAGGACAGTGGAAAACCAATTAGGT
Organism: Timema californicum; assembly: GCA_902141385.1. NCBI lineage: Eukaryota > Metazoa > Arthropoda > Insecta > Phasmatodea > Timematidae > Timema > Timema californicum. The sequence goes on from CABFOW010002000.1 coordinate 73,330, forward strand.
AGAAACTACAATTAACATACGTAAGTGGAGCACTAACCTTGACCTCCCTGTCAGTGACACTAGACCATATTGTGTCATCACGTTTCTTAAATAAGTTTGTGATTTTTATTTCAAGTTGGAAACTATTGGGAAGAAAACGGTTGGTGGAGTATACTGAGTAGACTTAAAAAGAGGGTCTTTGCGTGATGGAAGTATATTATGCTTGGTTAAGGATCTATCACCAGAGAATCAAAGTGTTCCTTTGTGGTATAAAAAACTTCAAACGATCAAATAAGAGAAATGGAATTAATCAAACTAATTGAAAAACTGTGTTTATTGGTTTCTTAATCTCCTTTCATAGTAATCATTGTTAGATATATATTTGATTTTAACATTCTCCTTAATAATACATAGTGGACATACATTTAAAATAAATGCTAGGGTGAACCACACACACTTTCTCCCGCTTTTCTCTTAAAATTTATAATTATAAAAAACTCTTTAAGATTTGTTAAACGAAATAATTGGTCTATACATCGTTGTAGAAACACTACACAATCGATCGTAAATGAAATAATATACACTGCTACTTTCTCTATGGCATTAGGAATAAGGAACACTGTTACAAAAAATTGAGAAATATCTTTGTCTACCAAAGAGCATAAAATTCAAATTCATTTTCAAGGACCTGAATTAAAAAGTATAGATATATGCTTGAATATCAGAAATTATTGCCTTGATAAAAATATATTTCAAGCAAAATATTTATATCTATAATAGTACTACAACTTTACAATGCTAAGTTATCCCATTTCTCAAATAGATGCGAAGAAATGGGAAATTGGAAAATTTCCCGCATGTAAAGAACCCTCAAAGTCATTTTCATAAAAAAAAATTGAGATTCACCATTTGTTTTATGATAATATACAGTGTCTAGATATAAAATTTAATCAAAATCGTTATAGTGAATTTTTGAGACAATTGATTTGTTTCTATTTTTGCCATTCAATAAACTATTCTGAAACTTAGGGTTGGATATCTAATCCCTAAAACCCCTCGGGGGACCTTAAAAAAGACCAAATATTTAGTTTTAGCCCAATTAGTAAAAAATTCGGCTCTAACCCGAGCTACAGATAGACAAATGGAAAGACAGGCAGACAAGGAGACGTCATTGCGAAAATAACCTATTTTTTGTTTCAAGGGATCATGAAACGACGACATTTATCTAAATCTCGAGTTCGATATTTTTGACGATAGCAATAATTTCTCTACCAGATGTCAAGAGAAATTAAAAATGTATGTAATTATGTGAGATTAGAATCATAGTACAATACGCTTTAGAAGCCACATAATCCTTAGCCTCATTCTGCGCAATAAACTTGATTGCCAATGATGAGGGGAGAGGGGCTTAAATAACGGTCTTGTGTGTTGATCATAGTATTGCCCAAATTGTTTATTATTATTCCTCCACGCAGTTGATGGTACACTTACTATAAATTAAACCTCATCATCCCTAACGCATTAGTGTCATTAGTACATTTGTGTATAGCTCAAACGGTGAGAGATATAAGGTGGCAGAAATATATAATAATGTGACAAACGTATTTAAATGTTTTTGCATTATTGAGAAACCATAACAAAAGCACGTTGAAATTTGTAAACCAATAAAATAACTGACTTGAGCCGAAGCACATTGTATCAAACAACTGTATGTATTAGTATGTAGTAGCGTGTAAGGCGTATGGGCACAATTTGACCTTTGATCTCTGACACCAATATGCGTGACATCATCATTGCGTGTTATGTCGCAACACTCCTCTGGGTTTTCTATGGTGACGTCATCACAACCCTGGTACCAGTATTTTTCCATCGGGGCTACTGACATGGATTTCCCCTCCATTTATTAATTGGTTATTTTCATGATGACATGGGGTTAACGATATGTTGTGCTGTGTTGTTCCTTCAATGTAGCAAAGGTTTATTTCTGGAGTTTTTTCAATGGGTCTTCTATGTGGCAATGGGTTTTCCCTGATGACTCATACATGTTGCAACACTCCACTTATATGTGGCAATGATTTTCACCTGATGAGTCATACCTAGCACCAGTTTGTTGGCTCGACAAGACAAGTCACCTCGATCTGTAAGAGGTAATCATTTCCCACCTCTCCCCCTTCTATGTGGTAATAGTTTTTCCCTGATGACTCATACCTGGTGCCAGTTTGGCGGCTCGACAACACAAGTCGAAACAGAAATAAATCACTACCTTGAATTATGTCGCAATCCTCCTTCTCTATGTGGCAATAGGTTTTCCCTGGTGACGTCATCGCTCTATCGTAACCTTAGCTGGAAACAGCTATAAATATTAGCACGTGTTTTGAAATTCTTCCATTGTATAACTTGTCTTCAAGTATTAAACACGCAACCCCGGATGAGCTATTACATTTTGTTGATGGTTATGGGTGAGTAAATGTACTTTTATAACAGGAATACTCATTATTTATTTGTTGTCGAATAAAAATGTATATATTTAGCTTATTTTAAAATTACAATAAACTATGGCAGAGTCATCTAAGTTTATTAGTTTATAATAAGTGTATTAGAATTAAATATATAGATAATTTGAGGGTGTCCACGCAGCACCTTTTATTGGATGACACTTAGATAAAATTACGTCAGAACAAGTGTTTATTATAATCAAGGGTAGTTTATTGAAAAAACTTGATTCAAATCTACCGATAAATGGTAATTTATTTTGTTGGTAATTTACTACTGGCTGAATATTATTTTAAAATAGTAAAAACAAGAATGGTTAAAGTACATTACATTATTTATTATTTATCTAAAATTAGTTTATTGAATATATTTTTTACCAAATGTAAAATGATTGAGGGTAGTTTAATAAATAAACTCAATTTTATTTAAAATATGTTGCTAACAAGTGTTTATTATAATTAATATAATAATGTGTTTATTGAGGGTAGTGTTTAAAAATACCACAATATCATCAGTTTCTGTGACCCCTTAACTTATCAAGACATTGCATTATCCAGCCTAAATGTTCCAGAAAAAAAACACCATTTAAACATATTTTTTGGGTTTCAAAAGCACACCTGTACTGTTCTAAACTATCTAAACACCCGTTCACACCACTAAAATATGCTGTCTATTTCTATACAAAGCGAATTGACATGAAACTCCAGTATATGGGGAATATGAGTAAAGATCGGCCACTGGCCGAGGGCACCCGATTACTGACGAGCTTTTAAAATACAAACACCAAGAACAGGCTAACGCTTCAAAGTGAGGCATGTGTTATCATAAAGTACACATGTATAAATCATCCCTCTGGATGAGCTAACGCTGATGAATGTCTCAGATTCACATAACACTCTAGATATTATTTTACCTTAATAATATTTCACGTATATACTCTGTCTAATGTTTTTAAATTCACTCTATACTGAATGTCAAATGAAGCTGTTGCGTTGTAATTTTAGAAAATAAGCTGTGAGGAGACATCTGTGGATCCGATTGCCCATGGTGACTAAATGTAGGAATTGAACGCACACGGTTGGTAATTACTGTTCAATGAAAGACGAGATTTGTAAGAAAGAATAGTTAACTAATAAATGCCAAATAAAAACAAAATAGCACCATGCAAAACTGTTTAGAAATTTTATAATGTGCTAAATTGGTAGAGTTTTTTTTCATAAACAAAATAGGGGATTATTAGTTTTGGTTTTATATGTGCTAAACGGTAAATATTATATTAATTTATGGTGATTTCCTTGTTTAAATAATATGGTATGACACCTTGGATCAGTTGGAAGAATTCCTACCTCCTGATCTAGGTGTCCCGGTTTGAGTTCTGGCAGGACAATAGCTATTATTGTGTTAATGACTATGCAATGAATATGTAGTTTCTGTATGATTATTCATGGCCATCACATACGTTAAAAGATTTTAATACAAAGTTTTGTTTGTTAGAGAGGCCTGGTTTGTAAATTAGCTTAGATATTTATTACCGTGGCTACTAATCCCACAACGACCTCAAGAGATTAATATTTGTTCCCTACAACTAAACATGTATCATATACTTTAAGCTTTTGGGATATATTTTGTAAATACATATTGTATATCTCTCGGTTTTTTGCCAATAAATATTCTAAGTATTCTTCTTATGGTGTGAGCTATATTCTAAAACTATTATGTTTGTGTGAATCAATATTATAAAATGGTTATGTTTGTGTTTTGACGTCTACACACCCTCCTTCCTATTTTATAGATATAAGCTCATTCATCCTATAGGCTCAGTATCAAATATTATGGACCATTTGAAACATTAATTTTTGGCCATGAAAAGTTGTCCTCCCAGCTGTGGAAATTCACATTTTGTAGACTACTTTATTCGTCACATGGACACAATGTGTGACGTTAATTTTGATAAAAATCATCTGGTATTAAGATTTATGGCAACCGTTATTCAAACCAGCTGAGCCCCGTGTCATATTCTGTTAGGGCTTGCCAGAAATGGATGCCCTATGTAATGATGCTCAACAGGCGATTATCGTGGACAACCTGATGCGTAAAACCAACGAAGTTATCGTCGATCTTTTCAACAGAGGATGCCATCTTCAAAATATTAGCGTCATGTATTTTACACAACATATATTCAACCAGGTCAAGACATTTCCTTAAACGATCGAGGAAGGAGATCGAGGAAGATCGAGATCGAAAAAAACAGGTTGGAAGGTTGACTTCACCTGGATTATAAGATCGAGATCAAGAGTACTTGATGAGAGGTTGGAAGGTTGACTTCACCTCTGTTCAAGGTCCCTGTGGAGAAACAGGTTGGAAGGTTGACTTCACCTGGAATATAAGCCTCAACTTTCAGCGAGCTTCGATTGAGGGGTAAGTTTATCAACAAGTGGGAATACAACAACAGTTAAGTTGACAAGAGACAAAGCTAACACACATTTAGAAGTAAAATTGACCAAACCGTTTTTGGCCCTTTATAGGGCCAACAACACAAGATAAACATGGACATGACTGCTGAACAAAAACGTATGAAACTAAAAAGACAACAGACGCTGGACTTCTCAAGACACCTGGAAGAAGACATAAACGTCGAGAATATTGACGAAGACTCTGACGAAGACGGCTTCCTAGAAGCAACTATTCTGGAAAGAAAACTTTTATCTAAACAGAGGGAAGAAAAACCCTCGAGAACTAACAAAATTACGAATCAATTTGACGCAATATCTGACCAGGAGGAACCAATGGAGACCGCTGAAAGAGCAAAGTAACCCACTAGGGAGACCAGTGCAAAAGACAAACAACCAAGATAAAGAATTCCACCCATTGTAGAAAGGGGCACCACTAATTACTCTAAAATAACCCAGGCGATGAGGGAGAAACTGAAATGGACATATAAAATATTCTACATCAAGGAGGGACTCAAACTACAAGTAGCAACCCTCGAAGACTTAAAATTAATGCAATCATACCTCAAACTGTTAGGCCAGGAGTACCATACATTCCACCTCCCAAGGGACAGACCCTTGAAGGTAGTAATTAAAGGGATCCCGCCAAACATGACTACTGACTAGATCAAGGAAGAGCTCCGAGAAATAGGATACACGCCGTCTGATGTCAGGCAATTCCAATCACGCACCCAAACAGAACTAGGCACACAGGACAATTTTAAACTATTACCAATATTCATATGTACCATGACAAGAACAGATGAAAAGATGAAAATATTCCAAGAAAACTTCATAAATCACACTAGGGTAAAAATAGAACATTACATCCAATCACCTAATTATATACTACAATGCCATAGGTGCCAGAAGTTTGGGAATTCAAAGAACAATTGTTCTAACTGTCCAAAATGCGAAAATGCATGGCCACGCACTTGACCTCAGAATGCACAAAAAAGTACAACACAACCCCAGATAAATGCGTGAACTGTAGAGGAAACCACACTGCTAATTATTCAAAGTGTCCAGAATATCTAAAAGCAATAGAAATGAAAATAGAGCAGAGACTAAGATCTGAAAACAAAACATCCACTCTAGTGACAAAAAAAGAAATTCCTCTACTACCAAACAAGATGACGCCAACCTCACACACAAATCTTTCGTATAGGGATATCTTGGTAGACAAACGAGACGGACCACAGAAACAAAAAGAGAAAGAACGGGAACCAAGCACCTCAATTGACTTTAAGGAAATACTTGCAATAATAAAGTAACTAAATATATTCGGATTTTTAAAGCACATCAGAACATACTTAACGAAAATAAACCAGACTCAAGACAAAATGTCAAAGCTCATGATTATCATCGAAGCGTCGAGTGAGTTCTACTTCGGTACTAACGACGAATAAACCTCTACCTATGGGAGCAAATACCCTCAGAATTCTGAGTTGGAATGCCAACGGCATTCTCCATCAAGTCCATGAGTTCGAGGAGATTTTGCAAACCTATGGTATTGACTTGGCACTAATAGGGGAAACACATCTTAATGCAGACGAAAGATTCAACATAACAGGATACAACACTTACAGAATTGACAGGGCACACGGCAGGGGAGGAGGTACGGCTGTTGTCATAAGAAACTATCTACTGCACTACAGATCAACCTTACAAGACACAGAGAATCTGGAGGCAACAGCAGTAACGATAAGTAACAAAAGTGGCCATATCTACTTTGTGGCCGCATAACCCGCCAACCAAAATGATTCTTAAAACAGACCTTGATACTGTGACGACAGGCGATCACTTCCTGATAGGGGGAGACCTCAACTGTAAGAACACACTCTGGAATAGCCGGTTGACGAATAGACAGGGACGTATACTGGAAAAACATGCATCGGACGCAGAATACAACGTATTGGCACCGGAATCTCCAACTTACTATCCCGCGAATTACCTACATAGGCCTGATGTTCTGGACATAATAATGACCAACTTAAAGATAACAAATGAAACCCTAACTTTACTGCAAGAATTGGACTCGGATCACAATCCTATCCTCTGCGAGTGGGATGTCGAAACCGAACACAAGAATAACTGGCGCAAACCGAATATTAAGACTACGAACTGGATGAAATTTAACACTGAACTACAGGAAAACATCCCAAGAAACCTAGTAATTGAGACACAAGAAGACGTTGACGCTGCCATAGACGTCCTGACAATGACAATACAAGAGACTTACATAGTAAACACAAAGACTTCCCAAAAACAACAGGACATAAGGTCCGACCAGCCTGACCTAAACTACCTAATTGCCCAAAAAAGGTAAGCAAAAGAGATTGGCAGAGACTAAGGACACACCAGGAAAGAACAAGATATAACTGTCTTAAAGCGCAAGTAGGGAGGACCGTCAACGAATACAGAAGAGCTAAATGGAACACGTTCGTTACGGAAACAGCGACTGACACACAAAAATCATGGACCATAACAAAGGTACTGAAAGGTACCGCAAAAAAGGTGGGCACACCTGCGATACATGGACAGTGAGGGGTGGCCTACACGAGCATCGATAAGGACAATGCAATAGCGGAGACACTGGAACAACAGTTTAGTCCCAACCCTGTGCAAGAAATAGATTACAATAACGATGTATATGAAGAGTAAAAACATACATGGAAAGACCGCTAACCGACCCACTAGACCCAATCACGGAAGAGGAACTCCTGTACAACATCAAAACCCTCCGACAAATTAAATCCCCGGGGATAGATGGCATTACTAACGAAATGTTGAAGAACCTACCGCATATCGCAATAGCCCTGCTAACACAAATAACGAACACGGCACTCAAATTACTCTATTTCCCAAAAGTTTGGAAAAAGCAAAGATCATAAGCATACCTAAGCCTGGAAAAAATAGCATATTCCCGCAAAACTGAAGACCACCTAGCCTACTTAACACATCAGCAAAGCTATTTGAATCAGTACTACTATAAAGACTTAAGCAACACTCAGAATCGACCAATGTAATCCCCGACATTCAGTTCGGGTTTAAAGAACACCACTCTACAATCCACCCTTTGATAGACTTCAACGAAGACGCCACAGATACCTTTAACAAAAGGGAATATATGATTGCTATATTCCTGGATGTAAATAAGGCATTTGATAAAGTGGGTCACTATGGCCTACTCCATAAAATGATTCAAGGGAACTTACCACAGGGGGACATCAGACTCATAAGAAGCTACTTGGAGGGCAGAGAATCCAATGTCTATATCGAGGGTTCACTGTCTGAAAAGATCCTTATAAAATCGGGAGTGCCACAGGGGTCGGTCCTGGCACCCTATCAATTTAACCTATATGTAGATGACATTCCGACACATCCGAAAATGACAGTCCGACTATTTGCTGATGACATACTAATCTACACTAGAGGAAAGAACCTATACTACGCAACACTGGCAATACAACGCTACCTGATTCAACTAGAGACCTGGCTTGCGGAATGGAGAGTGACTCTCAACACCACAAAATCAACGGCCATTGTAGTGACTAGGAGAAGGCAACAACCTCCGTAAAACTTCACCCTCTTTCAAGAGGATATTCCGTTTCAGAGCGAATGCAAATAACTTGGCATAACAATTTATAGGAAACTGACCTGGACCAAACATATAGATAGAACCAAAAAATCTGCAACTGCCTTATTTATACAACTGTACCCACTACTCAAAGGTCACCAAATCGACCAGGAAACAAAACTAACTGTGTATAAGAGTGTAATACAGCCTGTTATTCTCTACGGCTGCGTAGGGTGGGGCTACGCAGCAGGGACACACATCAAGAAACTTCAGACTATACAAAACAAAGTACTTAGAACAATAACAGGAACTGACATAATGACGAGGGTTGATCACCTACACGAAATAACTAAGACCAAGACACTACAGGAAATATTCAAGGAACGACGAGAAAAGTTATACAAGCAAAGTGCGGAACATGGAAATCCACTAATACAAAAACTGGGCAACTAGGACCCGCTTGACCGAAGATCTTACAAGCGCCCAAGGCTGAAGTAGAGAGGCAAGACAAGCTGACAGATAGAGACAGTAATATATATATATATATATATATAT
>CABFOW010002000.1:83939-118615 GCA_902141385.1 Timema californicum
CAAAAAGGAGTAAGGGACGTCAATTCTTCAAAATAAAGACTTAGATACTTGGTCATATAATTTTGTATAATATAACAATTTATTCTATAGCTTAGCTTATTATTTTTAATTAAGCCATTTTATTTTATTTGTTATGACCATATTACACTTAGTGTTTTGTTTATATTCTTGACTTGCAGGTTTATTTATAAATACTGTCAACCATATATTTTTTTAATCCATTTTTCTAGCCCCCTTTGACTCATATTATTTTTATGTTTTTATTCAACCTAAGATTATTATTAAATTAAATGATTTTAACTCATTAGTTAATCACTTTCCATTGATTTTACTTTTTAGCTTTTTCTTTCTCGTTAATATTTGTATTAATTACTATCTAAGTCTTTAGTTATAATCTATCAACACTCCTTACGTAAGATTATTTTAGAATGTTTTCTAAAATGTTGCAGAAGACAAGGCCAAGTGCTCTCAAGCAGTTGTTGAGCATGGTGGTCAAACGAGTGGAGTGCTGTTAGTAGAAGGGACAACTACTCGTTCAGAAAGGAGGAGGGTTTCTACCCATACTTTTAGCCCCATTAAATATTATATTTGTGTTCCCGTAAACATTTCACTGTTATTAGCAACACCACCAACAAATGGCGTCGGCCACAAATCTCTAGGTCTCCGAGCTGGACAAAGAAATGGAAATTATCCTTGCTTCAAAACTTGACAAAGTTAAATTGAATCTATAAAAACAAGTGATACATCGCTATCTGCACTTTAGTCAGCACACTCTACAGCCTGTAAATAGCACCACAATCACACCTGAAATGTATGTTCTTCCCATCCCTGATGTACTCAATACTGTGCCTGTACAATCACGTAAATAAGGTGAACTTTTACTAGAACATATTATTTACTGAGGTGGTATCGTTTTAAACACTAAATTTTTGGCACCCATTAAAGATCCGACTCTCGTACCCTGAACACTCACACCGTCGCAACGCCTTTAGAATAAAAATAAACTGAAAAGGGTATACGAAAAGAGGTGGTGGCCTTTCCGAGTTAAATTGACCGTTTAGCCAACATCTACTACGACCCATCTCATCCGGCAGGGTTTGCAGTAGTGGCGTCGCTCATTAAGGCATCCAAAAAATCCAGCAAGTGTACGAAAAGAGCTTCGTTCGCAGGACGCTTATACGCTACACAGACCTGTGATAAAAAAAAGTTTCCACGCAAGAATTCCGTGGTGTTAAACATTTATGATCTCTGGCAGCCGATATAAACCATATGCCAAGTCTCGGCAAATACAACGAGGGTGCCATGTACTTTCTCACAGTCATCGTTGTGTTTTGCAACATTTCCTGGGCAAAGAGGCTTCACTCAAAGGCGGGGGGCGTCATAAGCCACACCTTTCAGGACATTTTCAAATAAAGTGGTTGTAAACCTCTAAGTTTATAGATGGAAAAGGGAGCAGAGTTCAAGTCACGTATAGTTCGTAAATTTCCCAATAAAGAAGGCATGCATTACTACACCACCTATAATCCATACGTGAAGGCAAGCATCGTGGTATGATTCAATATAACTCTGAAAGGGTGCATGCGCCGCTAATTTCCCAAAATAACACGTATTGCTATGTAGATGTCTTCCAAGATCTCGTCGATGCCTACAACGGCGCATTACATTCCACTACCAAGATGGCACCTGCAGACGTTTAAAAAAACAATAGTCTTCAAGTCAGAGATAATTTGTGTGACAAGCGGCGCCCAAACTCAAATAGGAAGCCAAAACTCAAAGTCGGTGACACGGTGTGTATTAGAAAATCCAAAATGCTTTTTGTAAATAAATACTAGAGCAATTGGAGTGAATAAAATTTCAAATTCAGCAGTGTTGTGTTGTGACATCGATTCGTCTACAGGTTGACCGATCTTGAAGGTGAGAAGGGGAAAGGGACGTTTTACGAACCCGAAAAGCAACACGAACAGTACATTAAAACCGATTCTTTTAAAGCTCATTGGAACCAAAATGTTATTCAATAGAACCACTGCTAGCAGGCTTGAACTATGTAAAAGCCTTAAATACTGCCCCTCGTTGAGTACGCCAATTGTAAAACATGTGATTTAAACAATAAATATTGGACTAGATGTTGAGATAAATCTGCCCAAGAAATGAGAAAAACTGTGTTTTGCTGTCATAACGACAAATTTATTTGCCCTTAAGTTGTTTTGTAAATAAAATAAACCACCACTTAATGTTGTAAAACACTTCCCTCTCGTCTGCCGTAGAAGAGTAGAATGCCCTGTCGACCACGCTAGCATCCTCTAGAGTCGAGCCGTGTGAACCCCGTAATTCACACCCTCGAACCCAGACCACTCCTTGCTTTCTTTCCAACGACCAATAGGGTTAGTTTTAAATTTAGCTCGCATTTAAGAAAACAGACGCGCTTCTCTGCACCTGCTATTAATTTACTGCGCATTACAACACGGAAGTAAAAACCTTGTTTCTGACACGTGCAGTTAAAATAAAAGAAAAAGAAACATGGCCGTAGTATAGAAAAGATGACTTTACTTTATATTAACTGAAAAGAAGAAATATTAATATATTTACTTTAAAATATGATCGCGAATATTAAAAAGACAGGAAAAATCGATATCATTACAACTAGTAATTTAATTTTCTTTCAGTTCTCTTATGGTTATGCTTGTAAATTATGTTTATCTTTATTTGTTTATTTTAAAGTAAATATAAACATTTTTGTTGCACTAAATTCAAAAATGCCTTCACGTAGCTACTGTAAGCGTGCTTACATTTGTTTCTTAAATTTAGTTACTTTTAAAGCTAGTTTATAGTTGTTTTGTGCAATTTAACCTGTTTAATTTTGTTTCTTTCATAATAAATTGAAAGCACTTATTTTTGCCTTCATTGACATTAGTTAAGATAACTACTTGTATTTGGGTCTTAGATTAAGATATGCATTTAGTCATTTTATGCTGTCATTTGTGAAATAGGATTATTTAAATTTATTTCTTGGAACTAAATAAACAACATAATATTATGTACTATAGAGCTCTTCTTTCTTTTTATTTAATTTTTATTTCTTAGTTAGTAAATCAATACAAATTAAAAACTCTAAGGTTTGTATGTGCATTCGAGTATTGTGGAGTTTTCCTTTTTCCTGGGTAATATAAACGATAGGAATACCAAAATGTCAATATTTAGAATTATTTATTCGCTTGTATCACAAACTGATTCTTGATGTTTAAACCCTTTATGGTATTCATGTTTGGAAGACATCTATTGCTGGTTAATAAACAACAGCACTTAAAATAATGGGGCTTATAGCCTAATGTTTAGTTTCAAAAACTTTATTAAGAGAGCACCAAATTCGGTATACATCAAGTCCACACCCATTTTCAACGTTTAGTAAGCGGACCCACTTGAAACCCATCCCCTCCCCAGCAAAATGGTGGTCAAATTTAATAAAATGGCTGCCATAAAATTTAAAATATTTCAATTATTTCAAAATATGAAATCCAGGTGTATAATTATATATAATATAATTATAATAATATATAATATTATATTATATTTATAGGCATGATGAATTAAAAAAAGGCATAAAAGGTTGTTAGAAGTCCATAGGACATGATATTCTACACGTCGACCGGAATTACCACTGTGTAGTTATCGTAATGGGATAGATTTTTTCATTTCCTGCTTAAGTATTTTACGAAAATTGTTAAATATATCTTTATAAATAACTTGAAGTTTTATGGCGGTAAGAGTTAGCTCTTAAATTGGGGGCGTAGAAAATAAAATGGAGGAGATTTTTAAAGAAACGTTACAAAAATGTTTAAATTACTTTTTTTATTGAAATAGCATTACTACACAGATACAAACTGACAATCATAAGGTACAATATTTGAAAAAGAATTGACAAATATTTGTCGATATATATTTCATCTACATTCAATAACCATGTTTTTCCACATAATCTATGACCATATCATCTATGACCACATCATCTATCATCCGGAGCATCTTCTTCAGTGTATTTTAAGCTAAAAACAACATCACTATCATTTGTGAAATCAATGACATTAGTTCTATTGAAACAGAATACATTGAACCCACCTGGTCATGTTGGTGCAATTCTTGCAATTGACACACAGGAGAGGCACACCATCTACCAGGGAGCGCCTTTTGTTTCAATTTGAAGTTGTAGAGCATCCAGCGTTTTATGCACTTTACAAAATCACGATAGTCCTGCCATATTGTGGGAAGAGAAGCCCATCTCACTAGCCAGTTTGAACCATCTTTTGTAATATTAGCTGCAAGTCCAAGATGCCTAAGTGAATAAACCATAGACTTACTTACCCCATTACTCGGACGCCGACTGCTGTTGACCCAACTACGGACTATATACTCCCCGCCACAACTAACACGCCCGACCGTGACAACAAGCTACGAGATACTGAGGCGGCGCCAACGCATGTACACAATACAAGATATCCCAGGCCAAAGAACTTAGGAAGAAAGAAGAGACTCTTCGACTAGTGTCCAATTAATTCTCAATTATTCTAGAATAGTGTGGAAGTTTATGTTGCGTGTGGATCACTCCCTCGTTTACTTTCTTTGGTGTGTCTCCATTCCCCTTGTGATCCCATCATTCTATGTTAATTGAGCTGTGCCAAATCATATATAAGACTGGTTGTGCAATTTGAAGAGCACTCTTATACTGGCTTTAGCAATAGCAGGGCGAAGCTAAGGCTTCAGAGATTAGGAATTAGAATTTAAGCAAAATTCTTTTCGACAAATAACTATTAATTTAGTTTTTCTTTCTTTTAAATTCCTTTTGGTCAAATAATATTTTATTGTTTATTTTATAAAACCAATATTATAAGACTCTGGTCGGAAATGACTAAGCTGAGACTTCAGATAATTTTCATTATATATGAATATCTAAGTTCTTTTTGGCACACTAAATATTTATCTAACTTTTGTAGAATAATATAAACAACATTTCCTTGGTCAAATGTTACGTTATGGAACTTTTAATTTGACTTATATTTTGTCTTATTGTTGAAACTGGGGTTCAATGTTATGAGATAATAGTTATGGAGTTAAACGCTGATAGCGCAAGCGAAATAATAATCGAAAACCTTATATGAACTTAGTTTATTGGACGCTACTTAGACAATAGCGTAGGTGATTATGTTGTTAATAGGAAGTATTTTTGGACTTATTTTATTGAACGCTAATAGCGCTAGTGAGGAGATTATTGGAAATCACCACATTTATTTGGAATATAAAAAAGTAGTATTTAGACGATGATCACTAAATGGGTACTAATCAACGTTAAGATCAATAATAAATAATTTTGATATTATTTAAGTTTAGGGTAAGCCGATGTAAGGCATATTATTTATATCGACATTTAATCGTGTTTGAGAGCTGTAAACAATAATTAAATCAATTTATATTTCATGTAGAAAAAAGAGGATTTCAGAGAGATTTATTATTTTAAAAAATGTATTGTTCTTTCTTGATATATAATTACGTATTTAACTTACGATATTGTTTAATTAAATTTAATGGGGGTAATAACTATAATAATTTGAGCATTCTTCAAATTAAACTTTGAAACTTTGCTATAGGGATCATGATCTATTTTGAATGTTTTGGGATTTTTCCCTGTCATTAATTGTTTTTATTATATTGAAATATTAAATAAATGGTTCATTTTCAAAGACTTCACCTTTTACGCAATATCTCTTTCACTTACATATCATTAGGTTTAATACTACCCAACTTCTAAGACTTTTTGTTAGGTTAATTGTTAGGAGGACATTTTTTTTTGTTATTGAAGGTGACCGTGGGGTATGTTCCGCAATCGGATCAGATTGCGTGTTCTGGGTATAGTTTAAATACCCAGATTAGTTTTAGTATTCATGACACACAACACGCACTCTTATCCGCCTTTTGTTGCATATCTTATTTAGTTTTGTATTTGAACCCTACTAATTAGGTTTTTGGGTTAGGAATAGGGTTCACTTTCATTCTTCCCCAATTATCTAGACAAGGGATTTTCTCTTGTTGGTTCATGCACTTATCCCAATTAAGGATGCCCTGATAATAAGCTCTCAAAGAATGCTGCTGGAGTGCTTCTGATGTTAGATAGAGTCTGCCAAACAATTTGTCTTTTGAAGCCGAAAGAATATGTATTGACTTATCCATAGTCATTCCTAATTATTTTTTATGGTACATGCAGAATACAAAGTGTTCTATCTCATGGCACATCCAGTTGCAGTTCTGTAAGTGAAGTTAATATGACAGCAAAGGTAGAAGTAGCCTTATCGTAGCACTTACATGTGTTCCAAGCACTGAGTTTCCCATGGAATTCAAATGTTGAAACAATGTCACACCCTGTGAACGCATGGAAGCCCCTCAGAGCGACAGATTTATCTGAACCAAGCTCCAGAGTGCAGGTGTGAGCTGGCCAAATTTAATTGAAACCCACAGTTATTCAGTACCCAAAGTCCTCAAATCAAATTAGAAAGATATGGCAAGGACAAAAACATCGGTATCAATGGTTCTAATGAGAATAGTTTTAGCCCCGTAGATGACTGCATCTCATGTGTGCACTGTAATCCATCCATCTGCCTCCTATAAAGAAGTGCAAGTAAGTCAAACAAGAGATGTTGAAGTATTTTCATAACTGACATATTTATCTGCTATGTTAGTGATGACCTTGGCAGTTCTCACATTCTTAACTACATGCGTTTCTAGGAGAGAAAAAGATCTTTCTTGTTGTAGTTATTTCTAAGAAGTTCACACCAATTGTGAGAAACAGGTGAATATGATAGAACTTGACGTTAATTTCCCTTGCCTCTAACATCACGAAGGATATTCTTTAAGCTTTCTAGACTGTACATATCCCAAACCATGTCAAACCTTTTAGCAGATACACTCTGAATACATCCCACAATGTCTGAATGGAGTTCCTGAAAGCATTATTCTCCGAATATAGGTGAAATGCGTGGCGGCAGAATTGAGTTAATGAGAGAAGCTCCATCATACACAATGGCATCTTATGTAGCTGAGAATCTGCGATCATTTTCATTCATAGTTTCTTCAAGATGATTAAGTAAAGTTGCCTTTCCAATTGAAGGTGGAAGGTGACCAGTAGAAGACAGACTTGTAGGATAGGGACTGTTTTCATTCTTGAAAAAAAATTCTATATTAAGTTTTCGATTCATAATGACAGTAATACGTCTCTGAAAGAGGTGTATGCCATCCTGTAGATTCTGGACAGTTATTTTACCAGTACTCTTATCTGATGTCCGCCTAAAATACTAAGTTTATGTGCCTTCAAGGTGCGAAGTTGCTCACAATGTATCCTTGAAAAAGTCTTTCAAAAACAAACTATTGGTACAGCCCAAAGCCTTTTCACTCAGATTTTCTCAGCATGTTCACGGATTAAGCATCAGAATAATGCTACTAGCCAGTGATATAAGCTCACCTGAGGTTTCCTCAAAGGAATTACTGACACTTATGAAACTTGTCTTCAATATATAAACGTCTTCTATGAACTTTTTGTAAATAAAAGTATTGTTCATGACGCAATATTTTGTTCTCAGAACGTGTTTTTTTTATGTCCTGTGAATTAATTGGCCAATCTTTTTATTTCAGGGCCTGATACAGCACACCTCCACGATGCAGCTTTATCCTGAAGAGTGCTGACAGAACCACCGTCATATTTAACATTCTTGTGGTGTTGCTCATGTGCCTGGTCTACTGCAATAACAGAAATTCGATTGGAAGACTTCCATACGACAAAATTTCCTGCCTAAGCTTGGAATGAACTGGTGATTAATGTAATGGAAGCCCCTCCAAGACCTTTAGTACTTGAACGGTCAACCATCTCGCATAGCTAAAATGGTCTAGCAGGGGAAAAAACACAGCAACATTGACTTGATACACTCCTTAAATAGGTATTATTTCCCTTCACGTATAGAATGAACAAAACTCAGAAGAAGGATCTCTAAGTTCAAAATAAGAAGCCAAATATGGAATGTTGGACACTGTTCAGAATGCCTTTTCACCCACATTTCCATTGTTACTTCTGAATCCTCAGAATCATACACTCCTTTCAGAAGAATGAACAGAGTGGTAGCTGTGACTTGGTGAAACTCTCTGGCTTTCGTAACGTGCGTCACTTTCAGAACAGTGTCAGCCGTTGTCTCTGTTGAAATTCCTGATTTAGCCACAAGAACATACCAACCAGAGCTGTCAAGAAGCTTCTCCAAAACTCTAAAATACCCTGGCTCAACATGGAAGGGTGCAAATAAGGCAACCAATTTGTCCTCTAGATAAACGTCTGGCCAGTTCCACCGAATCATTTTACACAGGTAAAGAGCGGTTGATCAACAGCTATCAACGGAGTCTGTCCTGGGTTCAAGATTGACGTATTGCGGCGAATGACCACCATGCAATGATGGATCATTGATATTGATAATGGTTACTTGTAAACCAGAGCTAACAGTGCCTGTATTCCTGGAACCACCTAAGTTTTAACATGTGAAGCACTAAATTCAGCCCAAAACATATCCAATTCCTGTCATTGATGTCCTTCTCCTTAGTATGGTGTATGAAGACATTATACAACCAATCTATCTCCTTTACAAATTCAAGACTAATAGACAAAGATGGAATAAGGGTGTCTATATGTTCTTGGTGACATTTTGGCGGAATTGGTGTTTGTAACAACTGGTTTTGCTGATAGTCTCACTACCCAGTGTGCAGCCATATAGAAGAAGGCTGGTCACCGTAAGTAAACATGGGGCACAGAAGCCTCCTGGCAGCCAACCTTAAATAATCAAGTAAAAGAACAGGAAACTTAAGAAATTTCCCTCCTAAAACTTCTTATGAATTTAAAAAATGCTGCAGCATCAGCATCTGACACATCTTCAGAAGAAACATCCTGGAAAACTTTGGCATGATCTTACTAACTTCTGTTCTCGTAAATTAAATTTAATGGTAGCTTATTTGGTCAGCATGTTGGATATTTCGTCCTATGGATTTCCGACAACGTTTTCGAGTATTAAAAAAATCCAGCATCGCTAAAAACATATAATTAGACACCTATCTTTCATATTTTGAAATAATTAAAGTGATTTAAATTTTATGGTAGCCATTTTAGGAAATGTGACCGCCATTTTGTTGGGGGGATATGTTTCAAGTGGCTCCCCTTCTTAAACGTTGACAATGGGTGTGGACATGATGTATGTAAAATTTGTTACTTCTCATGAAATACAGTTTTTTTTTAATTTTGCTTTAATATTAAACTTTTAGAGCTGTGGTTCATTCCGTGGGGAAACTGAAGAGCAATAACTTGTGACCCGCCCTCTATAAACATCGGTGGGGTTCGAGCCCGAAGGTGTGTTGTGATGGTAGTGACATCATATACACATATACACATACACACACACACACACACACACACCAGGCACATAAAGTGAAGAAAATTAAACTACCATTGCGTTAGATATGAAAATATATAGTTGATGGAATAACAGAATATATGAGTAAAAAAAAATGTATGTTTCATTACTCACTAAAAATAAATAAAATAATAGAAACAATCGTATATATGTATATAGAAAGGCAAAATATTAATTAGATGCCCACACCACTCGCGGATTCCTTTTATTACTGATGGAGGCAGTCCAAGCCAACACCTGTTAACACCAGAGGGATTAAATAGGTGACTGCGACTCAGACTCGTGTGCGCTAAGTTATTGGCGTTATTCCGGGGTTTGTTTTGAGAGAGAACTCAAGAAATTTTCCTTCTGCACATTTATTCAAAGATTAACACGAGTCCGAGGTTGGTCCCGGGTATACAATTACACGTTGAACTGAGATGAGACCTCATCTACGCACCCGCGTAAACGTACAATGCAAAACATCAGTCAATCAGCGACCCGTGTACACCCATTCACACCCGGGGTCGAGAACATTCCCTCCATACGATAATAAGTTCACACATCCGAGAGTTAACGACTCACGAACCAACTACGCGTGCATTCGTGGTCGTGTGATGTTACCCTGACAAGGGATGACCCAACGTTAACTAACCTAGTACAAAACCAGTGTGTCTCAACGAGCCTATAAACTCGAGTCTCAGGGCTCGTCGAGACCGTGCGCAGCCAACCGCGCAGGAGAAACAAACGAGTGGAGCTGCGTACGCACACCAAAAGAAAAGAGACGAGTAAACTCAGCTCAATAGGCCTATTCTATGACTATATAATTAATATGAAAATGGGAACACAAATATTAATTTGAATTGTGTTTTGACTAAAGTAAAATGCGTTATCTAGAATTAACTATATTAATGATATTAACAAACAAACATAACTAGATAGCAAAAGCTCAGACACTACTACACAGTCATTCGATCCTAGTCCCTGTACGTAGCAGAATGCCTCGCGATGACTAGGAAAGGTCTTACCGAGAAACTAGAAGCCAAAGAAAGAAAGATCCTGAGGAAAATCTTGGGCCCAGTCAAAGAATACGGTGAATACCGAAGACGGCACAACCACGAACTATACACCCATTTGGAAAAGATAACGGACATGATTCGGAAAAGTAGGATTGTCTTCTATTGTCATATGATCCTAATGAGCACTGAAAGATTGAAAAATCATATCTTTTCCTACTTTATAAGTAAGAAAATCTGGGGGGCCAGGTTCACTAAGGTGGGAAAATATCTGCAAGAAGTGGGATCACAGGTGAAGACATCCAAGAACGTTACCCTCTTTAGATGAAACGTGGAGCATACCAGGGTTTCCAGGTAAAGCCCAAAATGAAAACAGGCAAGACGTGCACCGAATTCGAATGCGCGAATACTGGTCAAAAGTTAAAGCCCAAGGAAAAACCGTGGTCCGTAGCTTGCCGCAATGAGAAGAAGAAGAAGAAGAAGAAGAAGAAGAAGAAGAAGAAAATAACAAACAAGTTATAACATCTGTGATAACTGCTATAACCAATATAGTAGATTTATTGTATCACCACACGTAAATATTATATTTATAATTTTAGACAGATAAACATTATTCTTAACAAAAATATACATGGAAATCAAAAAAACACTATAGTACACTTAGTAGCTCTATCAAATTTTTCTAACAATAATATTATAATAATATTGTGAGAGATAAGATCATAGCTGTTATTCGCAAATATATATTCTTAGGTTCTTAAGCTAATCCTTGAATAAACCAAAACTTAGCTTCCTCCATATTAAATTTATTGCAATAATGTACCTGCATAATATAATTCATCAAATAAAAAAAAATTTGAACACATTTAAATGATTATAAATATGTTTTTCAGGGCTTTGAAGGTGTACAGAAAGATTCACAGGTTATTAAATATGACCTTTGATTTTTCAACCCATGAATGGAATTTTACTAAAACACATGTTATTGAATTATATAATCGTCTTAAATCAAAAGACCAAGAATTGTTCTTTTTTTGACATGAAAGTAATAACCTGGGAATTTTTTTTCTAACACCTTAATTTGGGGCAAGGCATCATCTACTCAAAGAGGCAGATGAAACAATACCTGAAGCAAAACAAGTCTGAAAATCTAAGTATTGATACATAACTACCCTAACTTATTTTCAATGAGTAAAAATAAAAATTGTATTTTTATGAATCATAAGAAATTATTCCAAGTAACCTATTTTAAACTCAATCTTCCAAGCCAATTAAAAAAACTTCAATTGTATATTATTAATAATGAATAAGCTACCACTAAATTAATTCATACTATAAAAACATGCATTATTTTTTACAATGTAAAATAGCCCCAAGAGACCCATTTTAAACAAAATCGTTTGTCCATTTACCAAACAATTCAAGTTTTACAAAAGTCATTCATAAGTAAGCTACTCTAAAATGTTTTTTTTATAAAAACTAATATTTTTAATTATTTATAATGTAAAAACTTTACAGATACTCATTATCAACAAAATTACCAAAGATTTTTTTTTTAAATAGTCAATTAAAAAAGCAGTCAATTGTAATCTACCGTTAAACAAAATGTTCGCCAAATTACAAACATAATACTTTATTAGGCATGTCAAAAACTTACCAGATATTCATTTAAAATAAGGATCATTAAATCTAATTTGATAATATTTGAGATTTTCGAAAATTACTCATCAGTAAATTACCCTCCGAAAAATGTTAATCCAAAAACCAGGCATAAGCCTCCCTTTAGTGCTATTTGGGAGATTAATCGTTAATTAAATTTTCAAAAAGCTTGGACCTAAAAGGAAAGTCACTCATCAGTAATCTATCTTTGATTTCAGGGATAAGGTCAAAACATAAAAAATTAAAACATCTATAGGTCCGGTTTGAATAAAATACACCATACAGTTTCTGATCTGTGTCCGTGGTCAGACACACGGATAGCTGAATTCTAGGATGGACATAATTTTGTAAAATTATTATTTTTTAGTTCAGACACACAAAAACGTAAAGATCTATCATAAGCAATAAGTCAAGAATTTTCATGAATAAATATTGATATGAGAAAGTAATAATTTATTTGACATAATCATTTAAATAAAGATCATGTTATTATCGTTCATACTTGTTGTGAGAAGGAGTTTAATGTTTAAATAAATCCAAAACCTAGCTACCACGTTTAAAACAAATGACATTATTTTTAAAATTCACCTTTTATTTTATTCCTTTGACAGATTTTATTTATCTCATCAGACCGTAGAAGGACTTTTGCTAGGAGAAGTAATCTGGATTCCTTCGATATTCCTTCTTCGATAGATGAATAATCCTATGAATAATCTACAAACCTAAGCGGAGTTCTTAAAAGGAAAAAACATGCAATGTAGTCATAAGTAGGCGTCAATCAAAATAGTAACACTACTGTATAGCCTATTATTAAAATGAGTTTGGGGCCACATGGTCCAAGGCACTACACTTACAGTTGACTAGAGTGCCAATGACGGGGAGATCAAGGATCAAATCTAGGTTAGGTGTATTGAAGGTGGTTTTTTCAAAATGTTCTTCCACTTTCCCTCTATGCAAATTTGGGTATATTCAGCTAAGTATAACTCTCCTATTCCCTAAAACTATCAGCGTAGTTAGTACATAAGCGAACTGATGGTAAAACGTGGTGCTATAAAACAAAAAATCAAACATGAGTCATCGAGTGATTTTGCAGATCCTATATTGAACTAGCATTGTATTTCTGCTTCTATTATTTAATCTATGTAAGAGTTTAAGCAAATAATTATTTTAATTACTTTTGAAAAAATGGTCGTAAATTAATAAGGATAAGGTTTTCGACATTGCCTTACATTTTGAAATTAGATCACTTCAAGTTTAGAATGTGTGAGACATGGCGAGTATTTTCATAAACTGAATTTTCTTATACTTAAGATCAATTTAGATCTCATCTCTGGGGATGTCAATACTTCATTACAAGATGCTACAACACACTATAAATTTAACCACACTTTTAAGAGGAAGTAACGAAGATTAATATGAGTATGATAACAATATAAATTTTACACTCATCTTACCCTGAGAAGCCGAATTAAATATTGTTTTGGACAAGAAAGAAATCCAGGTTACTTTGGAAGTCAAGCCATGTAAGATTACCATTTGGCTGAGAATATTATATTATATCATGTTGGGGAAGCCACCTCAGTCGGAGAGGAATTATTAATTCTCTGTCAGGCCACACGGATTAAAATACGATGGTCTGTCTCGTTTTCTGAAACTAATCCACTATTCCGTTTAAGCTTATACTCCTTTTTAGATCTAACCTAAGGCCACCCTTTTTCCATGTCAATAAAAACAAGTGGAAAGAAAGCTACGAGACTTATCTCAATTTAAAGATCAAAGCTCACTGCTAATTCTCAAGATTTTCTTTTGTGAGCATATAATATATCCTACTGAACTCCGCACGGACTTTCTTACGCTATTGTTAAAAAATGGAGATATTTACTCAAAACTCAGAATATATGTGAAACGAAATAGAATACACTAGCAAACCCAAGCATAAATTCCGCCGTATTGACGTAAAACAGTTTTTACTCCCGAATTTATATTTAAAATTTTATCTTTAAAGAATTAAATTCCTCATTTGTATATAGTTGGACCAATAAAAGGATTGATATTGGGTCCACAAGGGTCACCACCTCTTATTAAAATTTCGAATTCCGGTAAAAGGGTTGACAATTCGTAAGGTGTTATACATCTTTTGGTCATCACATTGCTATTGAATTCATTTATATATTTTGTCCAATATAATATAAAAATATTGAATATGGAGTCTAAAATGATAAAAATAAGTCATCGCTGTCTAAACATTTCCTCTAAGAAGTTAAAGAAAAAAGAACATACTTTTTGAGAGATCTACAAATATTTAATTACTCTATGGCATCAGAAAATTATTACGTTAAAACATAAGTATTATCTTTGTACAACCAAAGCTGACAAAATTGTTTTAAGATATTTGCCAATATCTCAGTGACTATCAGTTTAAATTATTTTATTAAAGTAAAAGGTTTTATTTATTAATAGTGCTACAATTTGCAATGACATGTTACTTAGTATAGCAAATAGTTGCGGAAATATGGAAATTTCCACTTCTGTAACGTAACTAAAAGTAGTTTTAATGGTAAAATGAAAACAGCCATTTTATTTATAATATTAAACAACACCTATATACGAATTTTATTCAAAATCGTCTGAACTGATTTTGAGAAAATAGTCCTTTTCTCTTTCCGCCCTTTAGTAAGCTACTCTTAAGGCTGCATGAAGGTGGTACTGTCTGGCTGTGAAAAGAGCTAAAATAACACCTACTTTGGTACATTTTTCCGGGATTATGAAATATCGTAGGAGTAAGTGGTATTTTTTATTTTGTAGTTCATATATATTTCTATGTTTGTATAGAACGATATTATAAACACTCCTATTGATTAATTTATTAAATTGATGCAAAGTTTTGAATTTCTACTTTGGGAGTGGGGTCAAAATTTTGTCTATAGAAACAATGCATTTTAGCTCAAATAAAGGTCCGTTTTTTTTGTTTTGTTTTTCAAATTAAAATACCACATAGAACTTACGTAATTTTGTGCCAAAGTTTGTTTAAATTATTTCAGCGATGTCCTGCAAGGAACTCTGCAATCGCTTACGTAGCCGGCCTACCCCCTCCACAAAACCAAACCCTCAAATATTTGTCGACATTCTCTTTAGGTAATGTCGGGTGACAGGTACCAGGAACAACTTAACACCCTATTCCCCCCACCACCAAACATTTTACGGTCGGTCTTGGGTCATTAACCAGATATATGCTTGCCAACACATCTTGGAAGTTTTGAGCATGCCATTTCAAATACATTGAAGAACAAATATATTTTGGTTTGGTTGTGTCTCTTAGAGTAGTTAAGTTTTCTATGTTTTATCAAATAATGTTTATCTTAGTATTTTTATTTAAACTGTCAAATATTTTAACAGTAGATAGCGATTTCGTAGCTTTTGGTCATTTTTTTACATGTTTTATCAGTATTGTTTGTGTTTTCGGGATTGAACACATACTCTACATCACACAATTAGGAGCGACGGGCTATTATGTGTCTGGACGCTGTCGGTAGGCCCGTCCAGCATCTTCTATGATGCAAATCTACTTGCCACGAGGAAAGCGAAGTTTATGACTTTCCAATCATGAGTTAAAAAAATAAATATACAGTCCCAAATGAATCACCCAACATTATGTGTGGCTGTCTATAGAAGAAACACCTCACTAGAATAGCATTTGACAGTTATAAATGTTACTTAAATTATTATCATGTGTCCATACGTCATGTGACATAAAGCTGTAACTTTTGATAGATATTACCACAAAAATATGTTTGTATTTTTTAAAAGTTCCTTCCTAGTGTCCTTACTGTACCCAAAACGTTGTGTACAGACTACATAAACATTTTACCACAGTGCGTGCACCACATGTAAGTTAAAAATAATATAATAGAATACGGATTATTTCTTTATTTCAGAATAGGTCTCCTGCCAATGACTACAAAATACCAAAAATTAAAATTTACCTATATAATATGTTACGGTTTGTCCATAAGAGTTATTTAAAGAAACACCGTGAATCCGAATAATGTACTACGCCAAATTTAAGGAATGTTTATAGAACCAAAGTTTAGTTTTCATTCAAATATAACTAAAAACCAACACATATATGTGGAAATCGAGCCGGGGAGTTAGCGCCAATATTCTAATATCCATGAACTATGCAGGTTTCGTCACCTACTTTAGAGCTGTCAGAAAAAAACACCGATGACTTGGAGTCAAGCATTTGTTTGGCACCTTTTACACTTTCCTTTGTATATTATTGGATATATTCGCAATACACACATAGTTAAGAATACAGTTGTTCACTTAGTATTAATCTAAATATAAAATAAAAATGACACCTCACTTTAATCGAGCCCCTAACTTTTGGCTAAACCTATGTTTTTTAAATACATTTAATAAGTACCAATCGATTGACCGCAACCCAAACTAAACTATAATATCATTATGTTGTGTAATAAATAATTTTAATGTGTTGTCAACTTTTTATAACTGGCCAACAAATATTGGGATAAATCATGTAAGTCGATTTTACCTCCACATCTTACTGCTTATTTAAAGGTGACCTGGCAGTCTAGGGGTCAGGTGTCAGACTTCTGTGCTGGCGGCCGGGGTTCAATCCTCGGTCCCAGCACAGATTTATCTGATTACCAAACCCTTCCTTCACCTCTGACAAGACATCTTGTGAATGTGGGGAATGCCAGGCCTCCACCTTGGTTCGGGTTCCACGTTAAACTGTAGGTCCTTCATTCCATCTCGCAATCACCCTACCATTACACATTAGCGTAAGTGCCGAACGGGTAGTAAGACGCGGTGCTAATAATAATAATAATAATAATAATAATAATAATAATAATAATAATAATAATAATAATACTGCTCATTTGGGTTATAGCCACTAACTTACACTAATGGGATAGTGTTGAGAAAGCTAGTATTGGTCCAAAATATTTCTTTGATTTGCATAGAGGAAGAGATAGAAATCACTCATAAAAACCTATTCTTAGTACACACATCTGTGGTTTGAACCTCATTATCTCCACGTCACTTGCAAACCTGACTAGATGAGTTTGATATTCTGTCCGCGAGCCAACCAGCATGGAACTGTGACGCCTCATTTTTACATAAAAAAAATAAAACTAAATGCAAAATAAATGTATAAAATTTAAATACGAAAGTGATATTACATCAAATTGGGTTTATCATGTGTATATGCTAATTATTCGGAACGGATATTGAAACATACCTCTTTTTATTGCCATTAAGCTATGTCATTGCAAGTATGGGCTAGAAACAACTTTAACTACAGTCCAGTTTCAATAGAAAGGGTCCACCTTACCTGACAACTAGAATCTATACTTGACATATCTACTTCCCCTGTGTTGATAGGCTAGGCCGTATGATCTAATCCTGTCACTATGGATATATCTTCAATAACTATAAAATAACGCTAAAAATATAGTAAAATGGCAGATAGGTGCCAGAAGTTTGGGCATTCAAAGAACAATTGTTCTAACAATCCAAAATGCGTAAAATGCATGGCCCCGCACTTGACCTCAGAATGCACAAAGAAGGACAACACAACCCCAGCTAAATGTGTGAACTGTAGAGGAAACCACACTGCTAATTATTCAAAGTGTCCAGAATATCTAAAAGCAATTGAATTGAAAATAGAGCAGAGACTAAGATCTGAAACCAAAACACCCACTCTAGTGACAAGAAAAGAAATTCCTCTACTACCAAACAAGACGACGCCAACATCACACACTAATCGTTCGTACAGAGATATCTTGATAGACAAACGGGACGGACCACAGAAACAAAAAGAGAAAGAACGCGAACCAAACACCTCATTTGACTTTAAGGAAATACTTGCAATAATGAAGGAACTGAATATATGCGGATTTATAAAGCACATCAGAACATACATACCGAAAATAAACCAGACACAAGACAAAATGTCGAAGCTCATGATTATCATAGAAGCGGCTAGTGAATTTTACTTCGGTACTAACGACGAATAAACCTCTATCTATGGGAGCAAATACCCTCAGAATTCTGAGTTGGAATGCCAACGGCATTCTCCAACAAGTCCATGAGTTCGAGGAGATTTTACAAACCTATGGTATAGACTTGGCACTATTAGGGGAAACACATCTTAATGCAGACAAAAGATTCAACATAACAGGTTACAACACTTACAGGACTGACAGAGCACACGGCAGGGGAGGAGGTACGGCTGTTGTCATAAGAAATTATCTACCGCACTACAGATCAACCATACAAGACACAGAAAATCTGGAGGCAACAGCAGTAACGGTAAACACCAAAGGCGGCCATATCAACTTTGTGGCCGCATACAACCCCCCAAACAAAATGCTTCTAAAAACAGACCTTGATACTGTGACGACAGGCGATCACTTCCTTATTGGGGGAGACCTCAACTGTAAGAACACACTTTGGAATAGCCGGTTGACGAATAGACAGGGACGTATACTGGAAGAACATGCATCAGACGCAGAATACAACGTATTGGCACCGGAATCTCCAACTTACTATCCCGCGAATTACCTACATAGGCCTGATGTTCTAGATATAATAATGACCAACTTAAAGATAACGAATGAAACCCTAACAGTATTGCAAGAGTTGGACTCGGACCACAATCCTATCCTCTGCGAGTGGGACGTCGACACTGAACACAAAAACAACTGGCGCAAACCGACTATTAAGACTACGAACTGGGTGAAATTTAACACTGAACTACTGGAAAACATTCCAAGAAACCTGGCGATTGAGACACAAGAGGACGTTGACGCTGCCATAGACGTTCTGACAATGACAATACAAGAGACTTACAGAGTAAACACAACGACTTCCCAAAAACATCAAGACATAAGGTCTGACCATCCTGACCTAAACTACCTAATTGCCCAAAAAAGGTAAGCAAGAAGAGATTGGCAGAGACTAAGGACACAACAAGAAAGGACAAGATATAACCATCTTAAAGCGCAAGTAAGGAGGAAAGTCAACGAATATAGAAGAGCTAAATGGAACACGTTCGTTACGGACACAGTGACTGATACACACAAATCATGGACCATAACAAAGATACTAAAAGGTACCGCAAAAAAAGTGGGCACACCTGCGATACATGGACAGGGAGGGATGGCCTACACGAGTGTCGACAAGGCCAATGCGATAGCGGAGACACTGAAACAACAGTTTAGCCCCAACCCTGTGCAGGAAGTAGGATTTAATAACGATGTAATTAGAAGAGTTAACACATACATGGAACGACCGATAACCGACCCACTAGACCCAATCACGGAAGAGGAACTCCTGGACAAAATCAAAACCCTCCGACCAAATAAATCCCCGGGATTAGACGGCATTACTAACGAAATGTTGAAGAAACTACCGCATATTGCAATAACACTTCTTACACAAATAACGAACACGGCACTCAAACTATTCTATTTTCCAAAAGTCTGGAAAAAAGCGAAGATCATAAGTATACCTAAGCCTGGAAAGAATAACATATTCCCGCAAAACCGAAGACCACTTAGCTTACTTAACACATCAGCCAAACTATTTGAATCAGTACTACTAAAAAGACTTAAGCACCACTCAGAAGCGACCAATGTAATACCAGACCTTCAGTTCGGGTTTAAAGAACACCACTCCACAATTCACCCTTTGATAAACTTCATCGAAGACGCCACAGATGCCTTTAACAGAAGGGAATATATGATTGCCATATTCCTGGATGTCCAAAAGGCATTTGACAAAGTGTGGCATTATGGCCTACTCCATAAGATGATTCAAGGGAACTTTCCACAGGGCGACATCAGACTCATAAGAAGCTACTTGGAGGGCAGAGAATCCAAGGTCTATATTGAGGGTTCACTGTCTGAAAAGATCCTTGTAAAATCGGGAGTGCCACAAGGGTCGGTCCTGGCACCCTATCTGTTTAACATATATGTAGCTGACATTCCGACACATCCGAAAATGACAGTCCGACTATTTGCAGATGACACACTGATCTACACCAGAGGAAAAAACATTTACTACGCAACACTGGCAATACAACGCTACCTGATACAGCTAGAGACCTGGCTTTCGGAATGGAGAGTGACAGTCAACCCCACAAAATCAACGGCCATGGTAGTGACTAGGAGAAGACAGCAACCCCCGGAAAACTTCACCCTTTTTCAAGAGGATATTCCGTATCAGACCGAATGCAAATATCTTGGCATAACAATTGATAGGAGACTGACCTGGACCAAACATATAGACCGAACCAAAAAATCCGCAACTGCCTTATTTATACAACTATACCCCCTACTCAAAGGACACCAACTTGATCAGAAAACAAAACTAAATGTGTATAAGAGTGTAATACAACCTGTTATTCTCTACGGCTGCGTAGGGTGGGGCTACGCAGCAGTAACACACATCAAGAAACTGCAGACCTTACTAAACAGAGTACTTAGAACAATAACAGGAACTGACATAAGGACGAGGGTTGATCACCTACACGAATTAGCGAAGACCAAGACACTACAGGAAATATTCAAAGAACGACGAGAAAAGTTCTACAAGCAAAGTGCGGAACATGGAAATCCGATAATACAAAAACTGGGCAACTACGACCCGCTGGACCGAAGATCTTACAAGCGCCCAAGGCTGGAGTAGAGAGCCAGGACGAGCCGACCGATAGAGACAATAATAATAATAGTAAAAAAAAATCACCCACAAACTCACATTCAATTCCATCTCTCGTAAAGTGTATCTTGTACTAATCAATCATGTATTATTTTCAGATTTCAGTCACGAACTCAGAATCAATTACCTCCATCTCTCATTAGTTATTTAATGTCATCATCTCATTGATTCACCCTCATTCCATGAGGATAAGGGTTAGCGTATGCTGCCTGTAACTCGCAAAGTAATATAGCCCTTTCGCAGACGGCCTTGCCTGACGCTTCTGTCAGGGGGGAATGTCCTGAGTCGGGCTACAAAACAATTCAAACCGTGTACTTTGTACAAACAAATGATTGGTACCAAGTCATAAGTATTTAAAGATCATGCAACGAGGATAAGGGTCTGTGAAAACAACCTGTAACTCGCATATTAAATCAGCCAAAGCTTCCCCATCTTGTCAATGTAATTGTTGGCAAGTGGGGTGGTGTCGGCAACAGGGGAAACCCGTTAGTAAAATGGTAGACAAATTTATTTTATAACGAGAAGGCCCTTTATATGACAGTTGAACTGTAGATGGATCGTCATAAGAAGAGTCTTTTAAAAGATATAAAATATAGGAGGGACAACATTATATAAAATACATTTCCTTTTCTTTCATCAGCTGTTGAAATTAAGACTATGTAAAGTGACAACTGCAGATCACTTTAGGCGGCAGTTGACACATATGGTTCTTCCTTTTACAATCTGACTATATCTAGAGGTCAACAGAGATATGTGAGGCCTACTCATCCTATTCTAGAAGAAAAGTAGATTGTCTAGTTCCCAAGTCCAAGGGCAGTACAGTTAGATTTGGGTAGGAAGAACAGTAAAAGTTAGTAACTAAAGATACTGAATCAATTTTAATATATTCATTCACCAAGTCATGCTATCTTCAGATGTCACCTTTAATATATTTTATCAAAACCTATAGAACGACTCAAATAATATAGTAAAATGTTATCAATGTTGGCCGTAAGGAAATATGTTTGAATTTTATAAACTGTTTTTTGAACCAAAATCAGGGTATACTTACTCTCCAAAACATCCAAAAAGATTGGACTGGGAAGATGGGAATAGAAATATGAAAACCTGAAACAAAGGTTCGCGAACGTTTGTCTTCTGCATCCTAAATGTTTTGAAGAATGTTTAGGAATGCTATCATTTATTTTATTCAACACTAATAGGTGGGCAATCCAGAAAAGGATTCAATCTAGTCTTGTCCTGTTTGCCAGTGACGAAGATTTGTGGATTTGAATCACGGCAGTTTATATGTAGATGCTTTATTCTTAAATAACCTTTCACGGTTTATCACGTAAATGCGTGTGAGCTCCATATTAATAAATTATACCTTCCTTACCCCGACCTCCTTAGAAAATATATCCAGATAGATTTGACGGTTAAAATGCTGTATGTCACGTAAAATAGCACGGAAAAGTGACCGAGTGGTTTAAGAACTAAGCCCTAAATGAAAATCTTCTATTGAATCTAATTGAACCTATTAAAAAAAATCAAATATTAGCAGGCAAAGTTCTGCACAACAAAATATAGTGTTGTCGATTTTTTTTAGGACATGGATATTGTGATTTCTTTGGTAGATCATAGTATTTACATTAAAAATATAAATCAAATTTTAAATAATATAATGCAATTTAAAATTCAAAAGAGTCAAATCTCTTTTTCGTAGCTACAATTTTGATATATTAGCTACTAAAACTTTTTAATGAAACAAAATTGTGTAAAAATTATTTAAAAAATTGGATGGGATTGTCAAAGCTAGAAATATAAAATTGATACTATTTTATTAATTTGAAGCAACTGCTGTCCCATGCTAGTAATTTAAAATGGATTGTGAAGAGGTTACTCTAGGAGAGGTGAGTTAGGCTAGGATCAGGCCGCCCACACCAGTTCTTGACACTTTCAAGAAACCAGAGATTAACCGGCTGACAGCATTCTAACAGCACTGTCCACTTAACCCCTTCACCTTTGTACTTTTTTTCAAAGCAATGTTTCGAAATAACCATACCTACTCACTGGCGAAATTAGCGACACTTGTTGGTGAGCATAGCAACTATGACTCACCCCAACCCTCACTCTCCTCCTACAAAACTGAAAAGGAGATCCACTATTAGATAAACACACAAAAAGGAGGTACTGAAAAAGTACATTTTAGATTGCCAGGTGTCATGAAAAGCCGACATCCATCAACATCTAGATCTAGATTTTTTTACGTTCGTAACACTTTTCCTCAAGTGTTCTAAATTATAAAAATATATATATTTGTTTATAGTTTGAACATTATTGGATTTATAAAATTATTGGATTTATAAAATACGTTTCAAATAAAAGATTTTATTATAATTAGACTTTCATATTTTTAATGGTAACCCCTTTCATATCTCAAAGCGTTACGGAGATATGGTAAAATAGAAAATAAGAATTTATGCAGCAGATCAGATCCCATAATGTCATTTTTATGAGAAATTGAGACTAGCAATTTTTTTTTACAATATTGATTAATGTTTAGAAATGAAATTTAATCAAAATCGCTAAAGCCAATTTTATCAAAATCGTAAAGACGACTTTAATAAAACGAATTCTTATCTCTTTTTTCCCTTCAGTAAGCTACCCTTAGTTTTAGGGTTAGATATCCAATTTTAAAAACACCATGGGGCAAAACTATGAAAGTCCTAAATTACAAGCTTCATCCCGATCAGTAAAATAGTTTAGGCTCTAGTCCGAGCTATAGACAGACAAACCAAAATTCAAAAACTACTTTTTCGGATTAGGGTTGTCATAAAACGTCAAAATTCATCAAAATCTCAAGTTCAATTTTTTTGACGGTGACAATACTTTCTCAACCTGTAGGATAGAGAGACAGTCATTAATGTAATTTTAGAGGAAGGTAACATCTATAATTGTTTTCATCGTGCCTTGTGTATTAGCCCCAAAAATATTATATTTAAAGTGTTTTGAAAATGAGATGTCACATTTTCTCACATTTGTTTCTATTAATAAAACTCAAACTATTGCGTCGTTAAGGGAAAAGAGCCCTGTTGGTATCTTTTTACTCTATTTGGGCGGAAACTATTTTTTTTAACAATAAAGCATCGTAAATATTGTTTGTTTGTTTAGATTTAATTAGGGTGTAACACAGTTTACAGACATTTTCGTAAAGCACTTACAACAAATACAAAATACACACAACAAACACCAGCCCCCAAAGCGCTCTCGATCGTAAACCAACATAGAACATTGAATAACACTAATAACATGAAAACATGTAGCGCCCTGACGGACTGATAATTGATTACAGTGGGTGAGGGGCGGGAAAATAATAAAAACCCACCCTATCGCCTTTATGGGGTCGTCAGGGATTTCTAAAAAAATACAAATGTATAAAGGAAAGGTAAGTGAACAGAAAACATAGAAGGTTCAGTGATCGACGTAGGAAATACAAAAGGAAAAATGAGAGTCGCCGGGGTCGGTCGGACAAAATAATAGTTCACTACCAGGGCTACGACGATCATTCCATGCGTAACCCTTGCTTAAAAATGAGAATAAACTTTCCCCAGTGATCAATTTCCGCCCGTCTGGTGCAGAAAAACTAAGTAAAGGGATAAATATATATTATTGTTGCATTAGGTACCACTAGTGCTGTCCACTACTTGTGGGCAGACTTAAAATCAGTAAATTGTGCAAAAGGCATAGAACGGAAGAAGATATTACAATAAAACACATGAAAACGGTAAGAGTGACATCGAAAGTATGGGCAGGGACGTTAAAAAAAAGGGGGGGACACGGAACCACCACACCCCAGTTCGAGGACCAGTTAGGGCAAAAATCCATTCGCCCTCCGATCATGCAGGACTTCGGAATCGGTTGGATTGATGATTACTACTCCACCAGAATTACGCAGATTTAATCATATGTAATCCAGGTTGTAAAATAAATGAGAGTATTGCCAGTGGGCTTTTTTTTTACCTATCGTAAACTTAAATATTTGGTTATAGCTGAAAGTCGGCACGGCATTTTCTGCTAGAACAAGGTGGCACTCTTAACTAGGTGTCATCGAGTGAGAGCTTGTTTTTAGGTAACACCTTAATCAGCAAGTTCCAAGCAACAACATTCTCGTTAATTCGATAGTTGTCTTTAGAATAGAAGTGGAGTCCCGCCAGAATTGAAAATAACCATGCTATAGTATGGGGAGGGTGAGAGAAACAGCTCAAAATCAATTTAGAGGAGACTTGATAAGGAGATCACGCCCTCGTAGCTCCATCTCACGTGGTCAAACTCCGGCCTTTAGGCTATTCGCTGGGTACCACAATATCATGAAAGATGCTGCGTCACAATATAACGTGTTATACGCACCCAATTTGTGAATTTTTTAAAAATATGTTTAGTTTCAATAGATAGTCATTGAAGCTACTTTTTACACATCTTTCTATTCTTCACTCTTGTTTCACTTCCACGACCCACATTATCTTCCAAGATTAAAACCCATCACCATTTGGGGTACATTCAGACTATATAACGTCCTACAGTACCAAGGTAGTAGAGTAGTTAGGAGAAATATAGTCCACGGTAAGAATGGAAGTTACAATATTAATCAGTTAATAGCATAGACATTGTGGAGAAATACAACCATATATTTCAAATAGGACAAAAGTGAGGTTGAACCACTAAAGCATCCCCTTTATATGTGGCTCTGAATGGCATATTCCTAGGTTTGAACTATAAAAAACAAAAGAATGATCAGAAACAAATCATTCCAACATGTCACAACTCTTGACTCTCTGATCATTTGCTGATGATAGGACATAAGGTCTCAGAGTGCAAACGCCAAATTCAATATACGATACTGTGATGATTTCAATATAAAATACAAACCATATCTAATATATTCCACCGTGGAATCACGATGGTCTCTTATAAAGATTTTTCAAATAGTCCAGTTCATTAAAAGAAGAGAAGTTGACCTAAGTGATAAACAAGCAATCCTTTTAATAGATACAACAAATATTTATGATACAATGGTAACAGTTGTAATTATATTGGTTTGAATTAATCTAAATTATGTAAAACGTCATAGATGAAAGTAATTTTTATTTAAAAGTAATGTATGTAGAGTATACTTTTAAGATTATTCCATGAAGTAACACGCGCTTCTCAGAAACAATGTGAAAAGGATTTCACCAATAAAAAATATTTTTATATCATCTTTCCTGTTAAAAAATAATTGCGTTAATTCCTGTTAAAAGGAACAACTTCGTAGTAGGGCCTATTTGGCAGAAGACGCATATTACCTATATCAATAATAAGTTAGCCTTCACAAAACCTGTCGCCAGGACTATTAATATTAGTTGGTTTTTACACTGTTGATGAGGGGAAAAAAAGGCAAGGGGTATGTCATATATAAACTATTGTGCGTATGTTTAAGGCATCTCCAGGATCCAAACATCTACCCCGGGAGATCTCGCCCACGCACAATTCAATCAGGGCCACACACTGGCAGTCACAGTCTAAAATAGCTTACATTAATATCACAAGTGTAAAGTGATATAAAAAATTTAGTTGGAATATGTATAGGTAATTAACAGGTGACATTTAAATAAACCGTGTGTGAATAAACGGCCGTCAACAGTTCTATTTCTTCAATTTGAATACTATACCGATTTAATCAGTGCTCAAACACGGAGCTTTAGACAAACTATAAATCATCATCAGGGAATTGTACCGTAGTGAATCAATTGACGCCCAAAGTTGGGTGACTGATTACATAGTGTAACAATTGACGCCCAAAGCACGGCGCCATTAAATCAATAGTTTTTGCACAGTATAGTAAAAATTAAAAAGTATATTAATGGCATGAAATAACACTAATAGAAGCAATGAGCATTGTATTATGTTTGAAAAAATCAAATGTAAGCAATTTTTAATAAAATATAAAGTATTTAATGCCAAGCTCAATAGCTGCTTGTAACAAGAAAACCAAAAGGAATACTTTATAAGTAATAAAACTACAAATACTATTTAAAATGAGTGAAATAAGTCACAGTACTAATTTAAAAATTCAACACTTGAAAGTAAATGTTTTAAAAGAAGTAAATAATATAATAGTAAAATAAATAAAAGAGTTAAAATGATATAATATCACTGGTAAATCTTTTGAAGAGTATAAAAGGTAGTTAAAAAATGATTTTAGGTAGGTATAAAATAGCTGGATTTCCGTATTTTTGTCTGTAACATATTAAAGGAAATATTTTCCGAACCGTAGGATCTATTAAAGTAGAATCTAAAATGGTCTCGACGATGAATATTTTTACTTCCTTTCATGCACTTAGCTACTCTTTTAATAGTCATCTCACTAAAAATAGCGCAATTCAACCAGTTGCTCTTAATTTATTTATACTCTACAAATTTCATCTAATGTTTGGTCTAACAACTAGATAATTACCTATGCCAATATTAGTCTTGACATTATAAGAGTTTGAGTAGTACAAATACTAAAACAAAGGGTTTTTAACTATTTATATTAGCCTTTTATTTTTTACAGCTTTGTTTAGACTTTTTATGACCAGTTTTAAAAAAAAATTCTTGCCCAGAAAATGATTCTTCCACCTAAATACATTACTTTATAGCACAATAGTGTAAATACGATGTATCCCGAATTGGTTGGTTCGCTGTGGCCGGGCAATGCACTGAGTTTTCCTAGTGTGTAAGACAAAGGTATTTAAAACCAGTCATTAGGGACCATCACATTATCTCAGTGTAAAAGGCTCCTAAAAGTATAAAACTTATGCCTAATGTAAATATCTTCAAGTATCCGTGGATTATTAAGGAGAGTTTCTTTGTCTGGAAATTAAAGCGTTTACAAACAAATACACAATATATTAAATTTATATGATTAATTCCTATGGTACTCTGGATTTAAAACTGCCAATGAATAAAAGAAATCGTCTAATTATCTCAACATTTATCATTGTGAAAGTAAAATCAAATCAAATAAAGATGTGGATGCTTGCCAAATTTATTTTTTAACTGTCAAGGAAACACTATTTATGTACTTTAGTGAATATTAAACAACAAACCGATTGTTATTTCTCTTTAGATTTAAGATTAAAATACTTTTCTTTACTCTCTGGTTCTTTAGCATACATGGATATCAAATAAAATAAAATGAATAAACATTAGTTGAGTGTATGCTATAAAATATAATAATTGGAATAAATCAATTTTATTTGGTCTTAACAAGAAAAGATTTGTCCTATCGTCACAAAAAATATTTTGTTTGTCCTTATAATAGTAAAATTGTGGATTGACTTGGGCACTATATATGTATACATAATATAAATTATATATTATATATTTTTATAAAATATATAATGTATATAAAGTATATATAATGTATATTATATATATTTCATGATAAAAAATACTTATTCTGTTGATGATACACTAAATGAAATATGTTAAATAATAATATTATAATATTATTATTATATATATAGATTATGTTAAAAAAATTATTTTGTCCTGATGATAAATTAAATTATTTATTGACAATGCCTTCATATGTGTTTGTAATTTTGGAAATCAAAATTAAAATATTTGAGATACCTTGTATTATATTACTCGGATACATAGGTGCTAAATCCTTGATCCCTGGTTGATTTAAACATAAATATTTATAAATATTACAAACCCTGCACCTCTATTGAAGGGTTCTTAACTCCCAGTGTTTCACACGAACAATTTATCTCATAGGACCTGTGGGGTGGTACATAAACTTACATAACCTTATACTATGGGAAGAAAGGAGCTGTTAATACTACTAAAACTGGCATTGAAATAATAATGGGGAGTTGAATTTAAAACAATGAAAACTATATACTTTAATAATTGTGGTAACTCATTTTAAATATATGTTATAGCCTACCCTACCTAAGGATGTACCACTTAACTAATGTTCAATTTATATTTGAATAAAATGAAATTTAACAAATCATATCCAAGAAAAGAATAGCTTAAATCGCTTGACAAAAAAATAATTGAAATAAGGATATAACATACATAAATACATATATATATATACATACATACATACACGCATATATACATACATACATACATACATACATACATGCATACACGCATACACGCATATATACATACATACATACATACATACATACATACATACATACATACATACATACATACATACATACATACAATACATGCATAAATGCATACATGCACACATGCAATTATGCACGCATACATACATGCATTTATAAACACAATAAACACATACACACATACGATAATATAAAATTTTAAATAAAATATTTTTATCTTTACCACAATTACAACTTTACGATGGTAAGTTATTTCGTATTTCAAATATTTGTGGAGAAACAATCAAAATTGGAAAAATTCCCTAGTGTAAAGTAATCTCAAAGTAATTTTCAATAGAAAGTGAAAGCCGCCATCATGTTGATGATGATGAACAGTGCTCGGATGTAAAATCAAATCAAAATCGTTAAAGTCAATTTAGTTAAAATATAGTTCTTCGCTTTTTAATCTTCAGTTAATTAGGTACCCTTAAATAAAGGGCTCGATATATAATTTCATAAATTCCCTGAGAGGACCTTATGAAAACCTTAGATATCAAGTCTTAGTTCAATCGATAACATAGTTTCGATTCTATCCAGATGTACAAATAGACAGACGGACATACAGACAGATGGTTTTCAGAAGGTTATGTAAAGGCGACAGTTAACAAATCTTTGAGTTCAATTTTTTTGACGATAACAGTACTTTCTCTCCGAGGTGTCGAGAGAAAGTAAGAACACTATCACTGCAACGTTCTGTGGGATATTATTAGTATGTCAATGTTTCCACATTATATTCCTACGTATGGACGTGTTTTCCTAATCAAAAATCTAATCTTACAATTTAACAAAAGATGAAATGTAATATATCTTATATATAATTTGACAATCCTGTTTCTGGTAATAAAAATTACGAGTAAATGACTCATCAAATTTTGATAAACGACTACTTATTTTAACAGTTAGGAGTCCTGGCTAGGGGAAAAATAGTAGATGACAACGAAAACCCAATTTTAATAGACCATTTACAGTTTTTAATCCTTTGTTTAGTCACCATGAAAACCATTATTTGCTGCAAATAACTAAATAAAATATATCTTATTAGCTAAAAATATTAATTCAATCTGGGCTGAACTAATGCACATTAGCTCGCACAATTGTGTAACCTAGTTATTCTTCAATATATTTCCCGTGTTTCTACTGGAGTGAATCAATTGATCTCCCCTTTAACTAAATGTTAACGGGAGCGTGTTCCTAGACCCTGGCTGATTAACGTAATCAAATTAGCATTCTCTCTTTTACCGTCTCAAGAGAACGTAGGGTTAGGCCACATACGTTTTCTTTTTATTGTATATCTCTCTTCCTGCGCTTGTCCTCTCGTGGAAGCGTGCTGGTCCGCGCAGTCTTCTTATGTTGTGATAGGCTGAAACTAGTCTTCCCCTTTACCGTTTGTGCTCAGTTGGGAATAATAATTCTGGTATATGGTTCAAGAGGAAGTATATATATACACTGCTAATTGTTACTTTTCTGTTGTCCAACTTCAGCATGCCAACGCCATGAATTTGGGCTGTGTAGCAGTTTGGATTATCCGGGCGTAGCATCCCGCCACACTCTCAACATCATGATCAACCCCTTCCCTACAAATGCGCCAGGAGTGTACCGTCTACTCTACCATTGCGATTCCAATACTATTGAGGTCATGGAGTAAGTCGTATTCTAGTCGACCAGGACGCTGACTATGTGTATCCTGCCAATAATATGAATGATTACGTTGGTCTGTATAATAGCTCGCTTCGCATGTACTTTTTATGATAAGGTTGAAAGTGTTGTGTATATCGCCATTAGCATGTCAATAATTTGCCTTATTTTTGGTGTTATGTAAAGGTATTCAATTGTTTTTAATCAGGGCCTCAAGAGTGCTTAACTTTAGTTTGTTGTGGGTCAGTCGGGCTTACTTCAAATATGAGACCAATGGGTCAAAAGGGGCAAGGTTGTAACTAAAGCATTAGTATTGTTATGTTAGGAGTGCTTATCTGTACTGTATTTTATGGGACGCGGCTTATCCGCACCCACTATTTAGTTAGGATAGAGTTGATCAGACTGAAGAGTCAGTTAGATGTTCATTTGTAATGTGAGGCCTTATTCAGAGTGATTGTCAAGGGAGCGTCACCAAGCGCTATCCAGGAATGTCAGTTGGTATTTGTGAACCTTGTTGTGTCTGATGGATTTAGTAGTATTGCCTTTCTGTATTTTGTCAGCTGTTTCCTTATGGCTGTGTGTAGTGCAGGTAAAGTTCCTTATGGATAGTTTGACTTTAGTGTTGTGTGGACTGTCGCATCAGGTGCGATGTAATTTATCCTAGAAAACAGAGATACACTATTATTATAAACTTGTATTGTGGAATAGATACTAAATTTCTAGCACGTAGCACGGATACCTTAATTAGGGCTTGGTAATTCCCAATTTTAGTGGGTCTGTGCCGGCGTCTACTGGTGGTGACTTAGACGTTCTCTTAGTATAGACTGGATTTATGTTGGAACATAATAAACGAGGCAGTGTCTGCAACTGTACTAGCACTATTGTTTAAGGCACCTAAGCTTAAGCCCAAACGCATAGTATTAAATGGCGTTCTGGATTAATCAAGTTTCTGGCCCACCATGGGGGCAGGCTATTAGCATGGGTACAAGTCCTGACGACTACCCCCTTTGCCCCTATTGTCTTGGTTTTATGTCGCTCACTTGTTACCTAAATGAGTCGCTCATTTTATAATGGCTGCCTGACTATCAAGCATTCATAAAATTAATACTTGACCTTCTATACTTGT
Source organism: Timema californicum (assembly GCA_902141385.1). Taxonomy (NCBI): domain Eukaryota; kingdom Metazoa; phylum Arthropoda; class Insecta; order Phasmatodea; family Timematidae; genus Timema; species Timema californicum. The sequence goes on from CABFOW010002000.1 coordinate 115,780, forward strand.
CTGGTTGTGCTGAGCTTAGGCGGCCCATTCAACCTATAACATTGTTCTCTGTTAGCTATGTGTTCTATAGTCGCCAACATACTATCTTAGCTCCCCATAACTTCCTCCTCGATGGAGAGAACAGAAAACTATTGAACAAATATTTTGTATTTTCTGTTTGAATTATATGTCAAATTTAAATAAAACTGTTTTCTCTGTAATCATAACTTTATGTAATTGCTACCTTCTCTATTCCTATGGAGTGGGTACAAATCTTTATTTATTTGTAAAAAGGTTCACAGTTTTCTCTTTGAATGAATATTAATTTTTGGATGCCTGTCATTGAGATGACTATACTGGGGAAACATTACATTATTCATTGGAATGTTGCTATAGTTAAATTGCGTTTAAATCAATAGTATTGAGAATAATTTGATAGTTATTATTATTTGCACCGCATCTTACTACTCGTTCGGGTTATACGCACTTACGCTAATGTGTAATGGTAGGGTGATTGTGAGATGAAAGGGAGGACCTACAGTTTAACGTGGAATCCGAACCACGGTGGAGGCCTGGCATTCCCCACATTCACAAGATGTCTTGTCANTGGCATTCCCCACATTCACAAGATGTCTTGTCAGAGGTGAAGGAAGGGTTTGGTAATCAGATAAATCTTTGCCGGGACCAATTTGATGGTTAAAATGTTAAGTAGTTAAGTTGAATTTGAGTTTATATGAGAGAAGTATAATTTTTTTTCAATTTATGGGTTTTTATGTTCATTTTATTCAAATAATGGATTTTTATGTTCATTTTAGCAAAATATAATACAATACAAATACATAGGTTAAATTATGTTTTAATTTTACCGCTTAATTTTGATGAAATACAATTATAAAGTAATATTTCATGTGCCCGATTTATATTTCCACATTCTTACAAATACAGTAAGTTCAGTTATGTTTCTTTGTTGATAATTAACTTTGAGGGAATGATATTTCAAAGTACCGTAATGTTTTGTGCACCATATCTATATTTTCGCATTCTCTTTCTCTATCTGAAACTCTCAAGCTCTCACACATTCTCTCCCCTCAAATACACACACAATATAATACTATCTCATATAATATTCTTTCATTATATCTATCACTCTTTATCCCTCTTTCTCATACAGTCTCTACCTTCACATAATGTCAAGTGTCTATATCACATAATTTTCCTTACATTATCTTTTTAATACTCTCTCTCTATCTTAAGCTTTCTCTCAAATGCTCCTTCTTTCTCAAATGCTTTTCCTCTATCAAACACTCACCCTCTCTCTCAAACGCTCTCTTAATAGAACGTTCTATATTTTGAACGCTCTGTCAAAAACGCTCTCTTTCTAAGTCCCTTTCTCACACACTCTCTCCATCCCAAACCCTCTCTAAAGCACTATCAATTTCTCTCAATCTCACTCTCAATTTCTCTCTCTGACACACATTCAAACAAACACGCTTTGCTTTCTCTTTCTCTTAAATTCTCTCTCTTTGAACCTCACTCTAATTTTCTTTCTCCAAGCAATTCACTCTCTCCATATATTCTCCCTAAAACTCTCTCTCACACAATTTCCCATTTTCTCTTTCTTTTACACAATATCCCTGCCAAAATTTTAGCCTTTATTTCTCTCTAACTCACTGACACACATTATCTCTTTCACGCAAATTATCATGCATTCTCCCTAACATATTCTCTTTCTTTCTATCAAACACTTTCTCTCACTTTCTCTTACACGTTCTTTCTTTCATACATACTCTCTCTCCTCATACAAACACACACGCACTCTCTCTCTCTCTCTCGTTCCCTCTTCTTCAAGTATTGATCTTTCTAATCATGCATATACTCGCACTATCACTTGCTCACACTCACTCAATCTCTCTCAATTGCTTCATTTTCAGTCTCTTACACTCACGTGTTTACATCTCACACTCAAACTCTCATTTTCACACTTACCCACACATTTATAAAATCATACACTTAAACACTTACAATATCATTTTCACTATCACATTTTATCACACTCTCTACCATATAATTATACGGACCTATATATTATGTATAATTTGATAAGCCCATTTACACTAATTGAAATTACAAGAAACTGCCTCAATATGTTTTAACAAACGAGCAATTATTTTAAAGTTTAGGCGTCTAGGATGTCGGCAAAAATAGCATACTAAAACTAAAAACAAGTTTTCCTAGGGAATTTTTGATATTTTCATTCTGTGTGGGTTGTGGGTCATCCGTACAATCATTGTTGGTGTATATCACCATGGAAACACTGATTTGTTTATAACAGTATATCGGTAATTAAAATATTTATCTTTTGTTAAATTAATATGAATATAGCTAAAACAGCTAAATTGTTACTTGAGTGGTTTGGTGCAACGAATAGATAAATAGCTGACAGAGGTGTTGTTTCAAAGTCCTCATGATGGCATGAAAGGTAAAAATATATGTATTAATTCAAACTAAATGTTGAAAGCTAAAAATCTATTGTGGAGTTGATAGTCTCTGACAAGTAACGTTTAATTAAAAATTCAAGTGAGGGCTTATTATATAGACCACTTACTAATAAAAATTGCAATAATTATCAGCCTTTGCCGCAACGATCCACTAATCTTATATGTAATTTGATAAGCCCGTTTCTGGTGATAGAAACTACGATGAAATGGCTGAACAGATTTTTACAAAAGACCACTCATTTTAACGGTTAGGAGGAGTCCAGTATGTTGGGAAAAATGGGAGCAGGCAAAGTGATAGACAACAAAGTGGTCGACACGAGAGGACAAAGTGGTAGACAACAAACTGCTAGACACGAAGA
>CABFOW010002001.1:0-57715 GCA_902141385.1 Timema californicum
AACTGTAGGTCCTTCATTTCATCTCACAGTCACCCTACCATTACACATTAGCGTAAGTGCGTATAACCCGAACGGGTAGTAATAATAATACTGTTTGATAAATTAAACTAATTTTGACAAACCTAAGGTAACTAATTGTATTTAGTCTCTCTACAATATGGGCTGCCAAATTATTTAGCAGGTCTGTATTTCCCCACTTCATGCACTCCTTGTGGCTGAAAAATACAAAGATGTGTGACGTGGTGAGGAATAGAATTGCTAGAAGCTAGTGTGAACTTTCACTGATGTATACAGCTCATCCCGTATTTTATGAAATTGTTCCATATTTCTAAAGTAGCTGTCCTCACACAGTGAGGTTGGAAAACAAAAAATTAAGCCCTTTTTTAATAACAATCATAGAATATATCCTGTCTACGCACTAATAGGTATTGATGCTATATATATCAGAAGTGACAATAGCAGATCACAATCATGAATAATAATAATTGTCGTGTGAATTTATGAAAGTAATTTTGGTAGCCTTAATAACTGTCAAGTACTTTTATTCCTACTTTTTTTTTTTTGCCAGTGACACGGCGACCTTATGAAATAATCCTGATGCATATCTAATCCTAGGCCCGCCGCACAGTCTAGTGTTTCTGGCAGTCTGACATCAAGGCGTTATAAAGCGTGTGATTCCTGGCGCAAACTATATCTCGATTTTATCGAATTTTTTTTCAGATGGTTGACACATTTTAAGGGTTGTTAGTGCCTGAGACACTCATAGTGAACTCCAAATTCCTCGCATACACCCTTATTTTACGTGAAGACTATACTTGTGACTTAAACATGATTTGAGCCACACCAATGAGACAAGTCTGGTTTGCCTATGACAATGAGGTGGGGGTTCGAATCTTAGTCAGGTGAACTGACATGTTTCTTCCTCAATAGTTTATCACTATTCTTCAATGTAAGAATTAAGGCTTCAGCTAAAATTTTCTAATTTTCTCTATTTTTGTGATTATTTCGGCCGGGTAGTAAGGCGTGTAGCACGGATGAGATAATTATTATTATACCTTACTCATCCTAAATTTATTAATATAGATATTTGGAGAGCCCCGTGAGGGGAAAGACGGGGGGGATAGTGATAGTGAAACGTGGGGTAGGAAAAATGACCAACGTGAATTGAAAAAGTATTCCAAAAGTAGTAAACTCGTCTTCGAAGCTCTTGAAACCTCTTTTTGTATTATCCAACGTGTTAGACCATAGTCTTTATGTTTGTAGCAACACATAATAGTTTATTAGTCATATTCGTTTTAGTTATAGTTTGTCACTAAATGTAAATATGTGGTGACAAGGTCAGGTACTTAACCAAGGGGGGCTAAGGCTCTGGGGTATGGAACCCCTTCCTAGTGAAATGTCAACAAATCCTACATTTAAAAAAAATGTAGTCATTTTTTAAATATACTCAATAATGTAGATATGCAATTATTATTGAATTGTAAATTATTGCAGCACTATCTATGACGTAAGTGGTCGTTTGTGCTATACACTTTCTTGAGGTACTGTTTATTAGCTTTATGAAGCCTACTGTTTTATTGGCCTACTTTATCACGAATCATGTTGAATCACTGATATGATTGACAAGTGAGTCGAAAGGGTGGGAAGGGTTCAGGGTTCCAGCTAAAGGTATTGTAACATTTTTAACGGACCCATTTAGAAAATAAGATTTCTAATCTCTTGGTGATTGAGCTCAATGAGACCCTCATCCTCTATTCATTACGAAATTGGATTATAGATACGAGTACGCGCCTGGTCATAGATACCTGATTCAGGTCAAAGATACCTGATTCAATCTTTAATGATCCCTATAAAAATACGATTTGGCTGTATACCCTTCATGGTAGAAAGGAACGCCTGAAAAGTATTTTTCCTGCCAAAATTCTACTATATAGTAGAATTCTGACGGAGGTAAAAGCATTTCAGACCACCCTTCCTATCATGAACAGGATTTAGTTTCCCCAGTTCCCTGATAGTCAATTTCCACTCACTACAATCCTCCGAGTCTGATGTTGGATTAATTATTTGATACGCGCCTTACTACACGTTCTGGCTTTACTAATTTAACTATTTCAATGCTGTGGGAATGAGGAAGGAATAATATGGAAGAAATGTAACCTCATTCATTTGGAAGGAGGGTGTAAAATCATGTAAGAACACTACACCCGGGTGGGAATCAAGTTCCAACCTCCCCGTCACGAGCAATTCAGTATCTGATACCAGTGGGAGTGACGCCTTAAAGCTTAGATCATCGATGTTGGTCCGAGGTTAGTTCCTAGACATATGCGAGGATAACGTGACATTTCCTGTGACTGTTTGAAGTAGCTCACACACGAGTGTCAACACAGGCTCTTTGCTAGCGGCCAATGGCCACTCACAGCAGCGCCATCAACTGGACATTGGTCCGATAGCAAAAGAAAGATTGAAGATGCGGTGACCTTGACGGACATTCCTTCCAAGGTACGATGAAGGTCGGACCAGAGTTAGGCTCGGGGCGTTATTCCGTCACTGCACCATCCACATAGACATGGACCTTTCACACTGGACTTTCAGTGACTTTAGCAACTACCACAAATTGCTCTTCCTACCAAAATTGAATCCTTATAACAAAACTAGGGGTTAGACCTTACAAAATACCGGTGGTCCCCGTAGCTTTAAAAAAATCAACTTAACCACATGAATGAATAGAGACATAAAAATATCCCATATATAAACAACTACCCCAAATCATCTCCCCTTTAGCCCCCACTGCGAGTAGGTATATCTCATTGTCATTTTTTAAATATGGCCGCCATCTTGTTTTTTTTAAAGCAAAATCATTTAAATTCGATATTTGCTATATATGGAGGTGGGATATGGCATTTTAAATGTAATTTATGTTATAAATATGTTTAAATGTTATACATAAATTTCTGAAACCATTAAAAATGGCGTATATTGTATAGAATTCAAAATAAACTTTTGTTTTTGTAGACTTCTGTGCTGGCGGCCGGGGTTCAATCCTCGGTCCCCACACAGATTTATCTGATTACCAAACCCCTCCTTCACCTCTGACAAAACATCTTGTGAATTTGGGGAATGCCAGGCCTCCACCGTGGTTCGGATTCCACGTTAAACTGTAGGTCCTTCATTTCATCTCACAATCTTCCTAGCATTACACATTAGCGTAAGTGCGTATAACCCGAACGGGTAGTAAGACGCGGTGCTAATAATAATAATAATAATAATAATAATAATAATAATGTATTTTCTCCCTCATTTATTTAAATAAACGTTAATTCTATTAAGACTATATTAAGAAGCTTTACATACCAAAGAATAAGCTTATATTACAGAATGCATTCATTGTAATATATAGTACACCATCGTGCATAATTAGTTATATCGAATGAAAAGAATAGTGGTAAACATTATCTTATACTGCAGACATGTGAATCCCAATTATTTTCTCTGTCACCACGAATCAAATCACTGAGTACAGGAACAAATATTGACACAAAGTGATCCCAATAACAAAACATCTTGCTACGTTTTATACTAATTTGTCTGAAGTCTTCAAAGTCATTTTAAATGTCACTCATATTTTCGAGAGTGCATTTTGTTTCCTCGGAAAGCTTCTGTTCGTCATTTAACGATGACTGCAAACGTTTAGTATTTGAAAAGGATTTGATCACATTGTTCAATAAATACTTTCCACTGTAGTATCTGCAAGCCGTCACAGAGTATACAAGTTGCTCGCAATCCCTGAGAATAATGATTCCCATTTAAAACACTTTCAGCTAAACCTGGTCCGATTGTCTCAGTTTCAACTAGAATTTCAAGATCTCTGCCATTTTTCAAATACAGTCTAAAGCATGATATTACTATTTTTTGAAGAAAAAATCCTCTTAGAGCAAGAAATATATTTGAGAATCTCTCTTGGTGAAAAAGTTGCAGTTCTTTGGCTATATGGTATACACCTTCAACACACCACAAAGAGCCCTCTGAAACATTTAATTGAAGCAACATATCTTGAAAATTTACCATTGTGTATAAATTGGAGCATACTGTGTTGCAGGATAAGGTAGTATTGGAATAAATCCAGTGAGTGTTCTGTGAGGTGGATGCTGGTACAATACACTCATGAATGTTTTTCTTGATGGTATTCCTACTTCTTCATGCAAATCAACGCCAGAGACATTAAATGCTATAAAAAATTGTGAGAGAAACCAAATCAGATCCAAATTCCTTCCTGGCTTTCTAATTTCAGATGATAAGTTCAAGTCATTGCTTGGTGTGAAATCAGTTGGAATATTACATCTTTTTTTTTTACCTAATAGGCTAGGAAAATGCTGCGCTATTATGTATTTATCAAGAGTTCTTAATTTCACATCAATACCAAAAGTTCCTGCGTTGTTTTATAGATGATCATTGCTTTCTGAAATTACTTCTGTCTCTGTAGATGACACTCGATGATCTTGGAACAAAACTAGTATGGTGTCCGGTGATCCACTCATGCCTGAAAGTGTTGATTCTTCCCTATGGAAATTGCCCATAGCGCCACGGACAGGAATGCCGGGCTTTATTAAAGGTGGTATTTGGACACGGTGCCCTTCAGCTATGATGATAACTTTGTTTGTCAGCCTTTAGTCTTGCCGCAAAACTGCATCATTAGTACAGCACATTCCTTGATGGTTAAACATATTGATTAGTGATTTAGATCGACTTATATTATGTATTGCTTGAGCATTGGCCACGTGTAGAGGAGTTTTTTTGGGCACCATTGTGAATCAGAAAATATACAACCTGAAACAAAGTGTCACATTTTCGGTGAACATGTTTTGATTCAAAATAAGAAGGTGCATTTTTTTTTAAAAAGAATTGTTGCCTGTAAGTTGGAGGTGACTGCTCATATTTGAGTTGAGAAACTTTTAAATAATTTTTATCTGAAAATTTACCTTCTAAATTCAAGTTAAACTCATTTTCTTCTTCAAGAAGTAGAGTAGCACATTTCTCGACTTCATCACACGATCTAACTTTATCAACAATCATATTGGCATCAATGGAATACATAAACAAGCTGAGAAATAAATCTTTCTCTTGGATAAGAAAAACATATATTCTTATCATATACGTCACTTAGCATAGATTTTATGGTTTTGTTTGATATATCAAAGGAAGGATGTTGTTTATTAAATTCTTCCTGAAGGTTGGACAAAGAGTAACCTTTAGATTTAAAACTCAACTTTTGGACAAATTGTCGTAAAACACCATCAGTTTAAGATTTTTTACTGAATGAATATTCATGATCACTAAGAGTGATTTTATATTTATTTATGGAAGTTTTCAGGCACACATTATGGTACAGTATGTTGTAAAGTTCTTGAATTATGCCCCTACGCTTAGGAGTCAATTGAAGTGATACTGTATTTTGATAATATAATTGGTATTTATAGTCCCGTGATCGAGCGCCAGTTGAAGAGTTCTTGAATAATAACACAATAATTGTAAAGTTTGATACTATTTATGTATTCAATAATCACTATTTGTAATGGTTGGAAAACTGATCATGTCGTTTAGCGTAACAATTTAGAGAGGCGGCTGATAACACGATCGTAGGAATCGCGTACAGGAGTCGCAGTCTAAGTACATCAAGTACTGGGCTACTAGGGCCGTTCAATTGCACCATATTTCGTATATATCCATTGCTCATGGAAGCTTCTAGAAGCTTGTGTTTAGAAAAAACCATATAAAAACATCTGGATGGAGGTAGAATGTTCGAGAACAGGAAGCTGGCTCAAATTACCGTTTATAAATGCATATCGATCATTCGAGAAGAAGAAGTTATTTTTTAAAGACTTTTAAATTGTCATAATGACTCTACTGGTGCACTCTGACGTCATTTACAGTGGCTTTTGTGCCTTCTTGGAAGAAGAAGTGCTTTAAGCGCCACGTAATAGATTGTATTATTTAAATAAAATAATATACGTTTATAAAATTAGGACGATATTATTGTCAATGCTTTCACATATTCTTTAGGGGCAAATCAGGTACATTACAATGTCTGCTGCAAATACACTTGTTTTGTCCTCTAATATACATGTTTCCTCAAAAACATCATCTTTAAAAAATCTTGTTGTGCCTAAAAAGTCTTGCACTCTCCCTTATTCACAGATTCGAAATAATTTGTTGTCGCTCTTCCTTTCTTTTTAATGGAATACAACACACACCGTAGACAGTAGCTTCTGTCCATCTATTCTAACATTTTTTTAAGGTCTCCTGTATTATTTGAAGTTTGAGGGGAATAGCTATGTTCAGAATAATCTGAATTTCTTGTTACTTTTTGTGCCTTTAATATATAAGGCCTGTACCATACCATATAATAGAGAAAAAACAACAGATTATTTGTAAAGTGTATTACGGTGACCTGGTGGTCTAGGGGTAAGGTGTCAGACTTCTATGCTGGCGTCCGGGGTTCAATCCTCGGTCCCGGCAAAGATTTAACTGATTACCAAACCCTTCCTTCACCTCTGACAAGACATCTTGTGAATGTGAGGAATGCCAGGTCTCCACCGTGGTTCGGATTCCACGTTAAACTGTAGGTCCTTCATTTCACCTCATATTCACCCTACCATTGCACATTAGCGTAAGTGCGTATAACCCGAACGGGTAGTAAGACGCGGTGCTAATAATAATAATAATAATAATAATAATAATAATAAAGTGTATTAAGAGGGCCATTATTCAAAGATGCACTTGCATCGTTTATTTCCTTTCTCAAAGAGTCAATCTCATATAAATTATTATTTTCGCTTTAAACTTCAAATAACACAAATTTCACAAGATTCTTTGATTTTCTTACGAGATGATGAACGTTCCAATCCTAGCGTCTGCGGGTTTTTTTACTTCTTGCTTATTCATAGACCTATTTAGAACATGAAGCAAATATATCATAGCTGTATACATTTTAGAAATATTTGAATAGGTTAGTTTAGTAAATATTGTTTTTCTTCACATGAAATTGAAAGCAAATTATTTGATTTACTATAGAATTACTCAATTTGTTCCTCTTATAAAACTTTTAAACTTTTAAATGTTTTCAGCAGAATTTATTACATTTAAAATGACACATAAAACCTCCATATTAGGCACAGAAATTGAATTCAAATGATTTTTCTTCAAAAAACAAGATGGTGGCCAAATCTAAAAATTGATCATGAGATATACCATGTGACTAATTTTATTGCCATCTTAATGGTTTGTATAAATTGTCTAAAAAAAGAAACCCTCTGCATCTCAAAATCTAACAGAATATTCTCAGCTCCTAGGCTACAATCTCATTACTAAATACTCAACTATAGCGTATATTTGCCCGGTTGGTCAGCCAGTAAGCAATAACACGAGTAAAGCCCTTAAAAAAGTGACACATGAAGACCCTTAAAACAAATTATAGAAACTGACTCCCAAAATACCCCTTTCTTATCTGTGTCCTACTCTCAGAATACTGCTGGATGATGAAGAAAAGTACACTATGTAGAATACCACAAGGAGAAAAATTCTTCGATTGGAACTGTAATGAGCTACATATAACAACTACAAACAAATGGTGTAACACTTACCCTCTGCCTCGTTGGACTCCAACTCAGGCATCGTGAGAACTGACCACCTCTCGCCAACACACAATTCCATAGACTAAACGAAGCCGTCAACCTATAGCCAACTTTAGAAGAAAGCCACGCCCGAAAGAGAACAACTGAAGGCGGTTCGGTGCGCTTAGTTGCCACTTCCTCCGTCAGGGCCATTCTCAAAGCTTCTAGTTCGATAGATGACCGGAAGAGTCCCCCCCTTCGTCCAGTCCTTTCTCCCTCATATTCTCCCCACTCCTTGTGAACATGGCTGTCCATTTTCGCTATGTATTGGGATGTTTTAATAGTATTGTCAGTCATTTCACCATAGTCTGAGGTTAGGGCTACAGCTTAGACTGTGACTTAACAGTATTTATCAAAATTCTTTTTCAGCTTAACATGCGGGATCGCATTCAAAATTACTTATTCAGACTTAATATTTATAATTGTCAAATTTGGGATTGGTTTCTTTTTGGTATCTACGGGGTTATAGTGTATCCTCATCCTCATTATTCTCAACTTAGTTAAGGAACTCATTTTTGGGACTTTAACTTTAAGTGCACATTATTTCTCTATTTTTTGTGAGAGTAACGCATAATTGTTGACATTGTTAATATAATATTGATTGCCTTGGTTGCCTTAGGCAGTCCGAAGGGATGCTGATCGCCACTAATTTGAGTGAACTAGTTATGACTTTATTTAGTGGGAATTCATTGATAGGCCGGGGGCTTATATTCGATGCAGTTGTATTTATATTATGATGCACGCCAACTTTGTTTTCATTGCAAGATATTCTCTTGGTATTGTACTTTATACCACGTCTCCCTATTATGTCTGAGAACGGGGTATTAGCTCGACAGTTGGGCTGGCTGTATCATAATTTTGCTGTGTGATCATGAGAACCTTTCTAATTACTGCGCCCCGAAAATTAGAGCCATTATAAGTGGGCCTACTTGATATGAATGTATATATCTTAGGGCGGTTAAATCTATATCTAAATATATTTATTAATGTAATGTCCTTGTTCGATACCCATTCGCTTGGCTTGGGGTTACCTTGTAAGCTTCATACATGTATGGCATAGCCTATTTTGGTTACTCATGAAACATTGTAAAAATATTAAATTCTCTGGCTTTGAGCGTTCTATTCCATTTGGTTATTCATGAAATATTATATTTATATTAAAGTCTCTGACTTCGAACCTTCTAGTCTATTTTGCTGTTCTTGTAGAGCTATGTTAATTTTAAGGTCACCGACTTTGAGCAATCTAGTCTACCTTCATATTCACGAGGTATCGTGTTTTCCGGCTTTTGACAATTTTGTCAATTTTTGAGTGTAATGATACATAATGTTTAACTTTTAAACCTTCGGTTTTACACGCTTTAATCAACGTTTCCATGTTTATATTTTGTTATTGTTTTTTTTAATATATCTCTTATATCCAATACAAAATTTTGTTACTCTCTATTAACTACCTGACTTTTATTCCGGGAAGAAACAAGGTGGTTACAGAACAAGATTACACGGAACAATGTTTTTACAATGTACCCTACTTTGTAAATAATAATAATAATAATAATAATAAGAAGAAGAAGAAGAAGAAGAAAAACAAACAACTTTGTGACTTACATTATATTATAATTATACATATATGTATTATATTATGTTGTTTTTCCCTACCTAGAGAAGTGTGAGATATATAGAAGCTAAAACTTTAAACACTATCAACTATAATGAAAGAAAAAGAACAAAACTTCATACTATTATTTCATCCATTTAAAAATATTATATTTGATCTTATGTTTGATTTGAGATACAATAAAATCTAAATAAATGTATTGCTCCTTACTATTTTGCTAAGCCAGTGTTTTGTTAGTGTCAATCTGGCTCTGTTTTGACTTTGTGTGAAAATAATTTCAAAATTGTGAGGTGAAAAAAACTTGGAAGTTTTTAAATGAAAGTATGAAACAGTAATAACCTCACACATTTGAAGATCTAGAGTAAATTCTGGTCAGCAAAAAATATTATACCCACTTCATTTTAAAATTGTAAATTTGGTGGTCTATTGTTGGAAGATGAAACATACTTCTTGTTGAAGAATAACCTTACAAAGAACTTAAAATTGGCTGACATCACCCACACAACAAAAATTACGCCGGGATCACGATCAGCTTAACGTTAACGTAACGTTCACTTAAAGATGATTTAGCTTAATAAAACAGATGTGTGATCACGATTCACGTAACTTAACGTAACGACTGAAGCCAAACGTCTGAATTCTTGAGTATGATATGTGATTTGTACTATTTGTAAAGTGATGACCTGTAAATGTTCACAGTTTTCAATCGATATAATAAATATATTTTACTAAACTTTTTTGATAAATTTAATTTTCATATTTTAGTTTAATTACTTTGTTTCAATGTCTGATCACTAGAACAAAAGCTAAAGCGTAAACCTTGATCTTAAAACCAACAAATGAATTACTAAATAACCCTGTCCTGTTGACGTCACTCGCATTATGATTTACTGGCTAGATCACGTGATACCCTTCAAGTAACGTTCACTTAAGGTAAAAGACCTCCCAGGACACCTCTTACGTTAAGTTAACTGCATCGTGATCGCTTCCATTTAAACACATGAGGAGATCCTTTAAGTTAAGTTACATAAGTTAACTTTACGTTATCATTAAGTTGATCGTGATCCCAGCATTAGACCATTTCCAGTTTTACAATAATCTTCCACCTCCCCCTTTGTTTTTATCTTCCTCTTTACTTCAGCAGGCAAGGAACAGTTAAAAAATTGACATTGTATTGAAACAAGGGAGATTAATTTAAAAAATGGTATGTATAAAATAAATGTTTTAAATTTAAGTAAAATGCCTCATATAATAGTTAAACTAAATAAGAAAACCTATATAAAAATTTCGCTTAGTTTAAACTCGCAGCCACTATAAGACGAAATTACCATTCTCATTTGCTATACTGATACTTGTAAAGTAAATAATCAAAGTTGGCACACTTGTAATCTTCAAAGAGCCTTCTCTTGTCGCATCAATGATAGAAATATACATTATATTAACCCTATAATGTAGCACCACCATATTCAGTGGTGCACCCAGAAGATAACTTTGGTGGGAGCACACAATAAGGCCGTAGCTAGAAAGAAATTTGGCGGAGAGGGGGGTTCAGGGGGCACCCCTTGGCCACTGAATTCGAAGAAAATTTACTAATATTAAATGCCTCTAGAAACTATAGAAGTTACTTTTGGGGCAACTAAGGACAATTATTTACATAATTTAAGTTCAATACAGTTTGTTTGTTTTATAATAGAGAGCTAAATAAAAATCACTCAAATATGCAATACAGATGGAGAAGTCTAGTGAAGAGAAGATGAGGTAATGAAAACATGGAAATCTTATTTTAAGGAATTATTGGAGGGAACAGAAATAAATAGCGGAGGAGAAATGAGAAAAACAGTAATTACAGAAAAGGCGATAGATGAATTTCATATGTGAGACTTGGTAAAAGGAATTAGTGCCTAATGGCTTGGAAATATATAGTAAGACAGTGTAGAACCACCGTACTATAATGTAAAGTAATTGATAATGAAGGAAGCCAATATGAAAGGATAGTTAGGTTAGGCCTAGATATAAAAACACACTTCTCTCTTAATGTATTCTCCTCTCAAACTATTGCACTATATTACACTTCACACCTTGTTGAATTTTCGGAGATGTTCCTTTATCATTAGGAAAGACACATTGAAAACACACAAACAACCAAGGATGTGTCTCTTCTAATGATAAAGGAACATATCCGAAAATTCAACAATGTGTGAAGTGTAATATAGTGCAATAGTTTGAGAAGAGAAGAAATTAAGAGAGAAGTGTGTTTTTCTATCTAGGCCTAACCTAACTATCCTTTCAGGTTGGCTTCCTTCACTATCAATAACTTTATATTATTGTACAGTGTTTCTACACTGTCTTATTATACATATGTGAGAGCAGTGAGAGAGCTACCTAATGGAAAATCACCAGGAAAATATGAATTAATGGTGGAAATGATAAAAGCAATAGGAGCTTTGGGATTATAGTGGTTGTACCGAGTGATGTGAGCAGTATGGAAAGAAAAATATCAGAAAATTGTGCCCATATATAAATGAGGAACAAGCCAAAATGTGAAAATTACAGGGGAATTATATTGCTGTGCTACTGTCTGAAATTATATGAACAATTACTACTACTACGAAAAGTTAAGTGAATAATAAAGGAAACAGTAAAGGAAGAACAGTGCGGATTTCGGCGATTGATTCGATATTTGTACTGAGACAGAGCATCGAAAAAAGCTGGAACTATATTAAAGATACGATTATCAGTAGTGTCTTGTGACCAAAATTCTTAAGCAAGTTTAAAAGGGGAGGTCCTGGAATTTTTATTTTTTTTATTTTTTATGCTTCAAGAACCTATTTGGAGTTTTTTTTTATGGTAGTTGTGACTTTGGGTGTCCTTCTGTTCTGTCATTTACATTATTGTGCTATTACTTATTATAGACATATACTTATAAACTTTCAATTGTTAGCTTTCACTGATACACACATCAAAACAAAAGCTCTTGCTACAATAAACTCCACAGAACTCTAAAGCCCGGTACACACGACACAACTTCTTGTAGGTACAAAAGGCTTTGCAAGAAATTGTACAATACCTTGATCGTATGGAGTGGATACAAATTTTAGCCAGTGACTGTTCACACGGCATTTGTGATTGCATATATATTTGGGGAAAAATTTTTGCGTTTTTGCAATTTTTATGGGAAAATAATGATTGAATGGCTTGGAAAAAATTGTTATTTAATGTAAATAATTTCTCAATTATTCCTAAATATTATGAAAATAAAAGGTTAATTTTTTCAATTTTTTAATATTCTTTTAAAACAGTTGAAAACCTTTACATTAATTTTGTTTTTTTAATATTCTCTTAAAATAGTTGAAAACCTTTATATTAATTTTGGGGTTTCACCTCCTTCAATTATAATTATTTGTTTGTTTTCAATCATTTAGCTGTTTTTCTTACAATCATAGCAGACTAAATTTTCGTGTTTACAATATTAATTTCTTTTTTCATGCCATACTATCCCGATATGTTTTGAAAGGGGAACAGTGGGGTAGTGACTTCGCTTCTAGTCATCACCTTTTGGGCAAGAGAAGTCGTAGCTTGGCAGCTTGCAATTTTACCTGACATCCGCAGCTCTTTCCCTTCTTCTTCCTCCGAAATATATTATGTCACAATTACCGACTTTCAACCACCATTAGATGGGCCAGTGCACATCTTGCATGTATGTTTTATGGTCACTGCCATGTCTGGAATTTTTTTTTCGAACCCTCTGATGATTGAATTACATTTAAATGACTACCAGAAGAATATTTTTGCTAACATTAAATTAAATAATTACATATCTTCAATCAAAGGCAAGCAGTGCTTGCCTTGCTTGCCCTGACGCAACGCCACTGACCATGATAGCTTTTATTGACATAAAAAAAATGCTTATGACAAAGTACTAAGATAAGGTTTAAGGTTGAATTTAAAAAAAGGGGGAGTTGGTGAAGAGATCGTAGAACAAATAAGAAACATATTTGATAAGTGTGAAAATTGTGTAAGAATAGAAGAAAAACACTCTGATTGGTTCCAAACATCAAGGGGAGTGAGACAGGGAAACATTTTATCACCAATCCTATTTAATATTGTAATGGATGAAATTATAGCTCAAGTCCAGGGTCACAGAAACCCGAGGTAACTGAAGGTGATGGAATACACGGACGATGTCATGACCTGGGAGGAGTTGGAAGAAGACTTGGAGATAGAACTATCTAAATTGCCAGAAGCGATGGGGCGATATGGATTGGACATGAACGTGGAAAAGAGCAAGATGATGGTCACATAGAAACACAAACCCAGTATAGAAAGTAACAATCGATAGAAAGCAATTCAAAAAGATGGAAGAGTTCTGCTACCTAGGAGGTAAGATTTCTGTAAACAGTAAGATCCAGGAGGAGATAGGACAAAAGATATGGAAGAATGGACAATTCTACCATGTGTTTAAGGATATAATCTGGCTATGGAATACAGGGAAAGAGGCCGAAACATTGTTATATAAGGCATATTATCATCAAATACTTATATATGGCTCTGAAACCTGTACATGGATGAAGAGAAATTTAAGTAGATTGTAGGCAGCAGAGATTAGGTTCCTGAGGGGCATTGAGAATGTAATAAGAAAATACAGGCTAGGGAATGAAATAATTAGGGATGGTTTTAAAAGTTATATCATTAGAAAATGCACTGATGAGAAAAAGGTTGCTGTGGTTAGGTCATATGAGATGAATGTAGGAGAACAGAATGCCTAAAAAACCTTACAGAACAAAGAGAAGGATAGAAGACCTATTGGAAGACCACGGACAAAATGGATGTACCAAGTTCAGAGGGACATGGAAGCTAACGGAGCAAACTGGAGACACATGGTTGAGGGAAAAGTTTGGAAAGATCGACCCGAATGAAAGTGGATGTTCCAGACGACCCGCAGAGGCAGAAACGTCGAATGATGATGCTGATGATATAATATGAAAACCGTTTTCAAATGGATATATGATTTAATTAATGTCATAGAAATACAATTTTTAAGCTTTTCTTATCCTATGAGTAAAACATTATATTATTGTTTGAAACCAACTTTAATACATTTTGGTTTCCATGCTGGGGCTGAGACGACTAAGGCAATATATGCCCCAATGCGTTAACTAACCAGCTTGCTGACCATATTGTATTTTTCAAGTTTAAATTTTTCTCTGCTTCATAGGATCCTACCAAATTTCATTTTTTTAAGACTCAATTTTTGCCTTGCATCTACCAACTTGGATTTAACCTCTTGGATTTTTCTTATAAATATGGCATGCTCCATGACGTCCTTAACAAACTTTTGCTCTCTGGGACTCAATTTGTTCATCGCATCCGCTATCTTGGAATTTTCAAGTTTCAGAATTTGTTCGTAAAGATTGCATGTTCTATATTGTCCTTTCCTAATATCTGCTTTCTAGGACTCAGTTTATACGTTGTGGCCACATCTTCAATTCACCATCTTAGATTTTTCTCACAAAGATGACGTGTTCCGTAGCATCCTTATCAAATATCGTATTAGCTCTTTAGGACCTCGGTAAATGGGGGAAAGACCCCTGACATACAGACATCGGATGGATTTATATAAAGATTTTTACTGTTCAGCGTCTTTATTAGCATGATCATTGCTGCAACTGCGCTTATTAGTTAAACCATATTTTGTCAAAGTGAATTGAACTAAAACTGATATTGTTCACAATAGCCTTGTAACTCAAATAATATTAATATTACATACGGCTTTTATTTTTTTTTAATATAATAGAGGCTTGATATAACTGAACTGTAATTATTAATGTTTAACATTTACCTTTACGTCTCCTCAACAAGTTTGATGTAGGCAATGACGCTATACCATAGTACGATAACTTTTAACCATGGTAAAATTTAAACCAAGACACATAATGCATAATCGACGAATTTACGTATATTTGACGTCATTAAAGGCACACGAGGTGCAGTAGTGTTAGCTATGTATTAATATATTAAATATATCCCATTTTGATGCACTATCGAGAAGTAAATATATTTGATGCACTATCAAGAAGCAAAAAGTCCATCAAAGCATTAACACTGAAAACACATTATTAAGGAGCTTGAAACCAAATAAAACTAATTTATCTTTCATTTGGTGTTGATTGGAATCTCCATAATCTAATTTTATTTATTTTAGTTTGTACCTACTCGCAAATATTTAAACTTTTTCAATTTTAATAAATATAGCGTTTCTAGTCTAATTGGATCAGATTAATATTTAAAGCAATGTTATCATCGTGAACTAGTATGTCTTATTTACACTAATTATGGAACACTAAATATAATGTTAATGTTAGACTAGCATAAAACAATGCACTCACAAATGATCACTCTTCAGTTTTAAACCACCACACTAGCGCTTAAAAACATTTAATAGAACGGCTACAATTATTTGTTTTCACGGCTGTAACATCACAGTTGTTGTTTTTTATTGCAAGAACTAACTGTTCTAGTTAGAAATTACTTTTATTAAAATCTTGTTGGTAACAGCTCTGAAAACAATAATTTTCTAAATAGTGGTAAACAGAGTCTCATTGCTCAGTTATTTATTCCATAGAATAGGCATTAATATTTATTCAGAAGGTGTTTATAAAAAAGTAAAGTGCAATTATTGTGTTCACTGTTTTAAATTGACCTGTACTATAGTCTGGCTAACATGGACACGTCTCTAAATGTAACTTGAACATGTAGGAGTTAATCTAATGTAAAACTTTTTTATGTTCTTGCGCTATCCTAAAGTACAAGACTGTAAAAAGCAAAAATTACACCATAAAAATAATGGATGCCTTCCAAGCAGTTCTTAAGTACCTCGGAGATCAAAATCGTCCTTATAATGCAATTGATATTGCAACTAATCTGCACAATGAATATGGAAAAACAGTTGTACAAAAGTCTCTGGATAAACTTGTAGACCAAGGCAAAGTGATAGTGAAAACCTATGGGAAACAAAAAATTTATGGAATAAAGCAAGATAGCAGTAAGTCCTTTCAAGATGTGAGTAATGAACTGAGGGAGTTAGATGCTGTTGATCTCAAACTTACTAATGAGCTCCAAGTTTGTGAAAAAGAACTTACTAGTTTCCAAAAGAATCTGAAAGACTTGCTATCTGAACCTACAACAAAAGACCTTCATAATACACATCAGTGATATTGATTCTCTCATAGGAGTGCTAAATATGAAATGGACACAAATATCAGAGAACCCATTGCAAGTTTCAGCCGAAGATAAAGAACGCATCATAACAGACTATAATAAGCATACCAAGGAATGGCGAAAAAGAAAAGCTATTTGTATGAGTATGGTTGAAGCTATTTTGGAAAATTATCCTAAAACCAAGACTGAATTCTTAGAGGAAGTTGGCATAGAAACAGATGAAAGTGTTGGAGTAACTCTGCCTGAGTAAGATTTTGTTTTGAAAAGCTAAACGAAATGTATATACATATATGAAGTATGGTACTAACAACTTGGGTAACGATAAACTCTTTATTTCTTTTTCTAGATGTGAAAATATCTACTTTCTTAAAACTTTCCAGAAATAAAGACATCCAACCAATTATGGGCTATATTATGGATTGTTAAAACTAATTCTCTAACTTAACATTGTGATACTGGGCAGTCACACTTTCCACTCTTACAGGCAGAGGTCGTGACACGGACAAGAGATGAAGAGCAATTATATTAATTTTCAAAATCATTGAAATTTAGAAAGTTAAAATGCAATACTATTAATTTATCTACATAGACTAGTATTTGAATCTTATATTTTCCACTCACAAAGGTAATAAAAGACTAGTAATCATTTAAGTCAAAAGTCATAACTCTATTGTGATGTAAATTTTAGAATGAATAAATGTGATTTTTCAAATTCATCTAAACTTAAATGATGTGTAAAAATGGTTGATTAATTAATTTTCATAGTTTTTTAGTAACAATATAGGGGTCATTCTTAAGTAACAGGCAAAATTTACTTTAAAAAATCTTGGTAGTAGGCCTTTAAATGTTAAAATTTTCTAGTATTCAAAATTTAGGCCCTTATTTTGACTTACATACACACTAAAAGTATACTATAAATAAAAGTTACTAGCAGTAGGCCTACACTTTTTTTTGCTAACATGTTTAAAAAAAATCCTATAATAATACTGTCAGGACATTGATGTAGGTAATAACAATCCTTAATACATTTATATATAGGGTAATGTATGGTAATTGTGGGACAGCCAAAATTTGGGGTAAAACAGGGACAGGCTTATAAATTTTATGTGTATAACCCGAACGGGTAGTAAGACGTTGTGCTAATAATAATATTCATATAAGTTTTAATTAAATATGTCTTTTTTTGTCTCTT
The DNA here is from genome assembly GCA_902141385.1 of Timema californicum. Lineage (NCBI taxonomy): Eukaryota > Metazoa > Arthropoda > Insecta > Phasmatodea > Timematidae > Timema > Timema californicum. Next base: position 17,693 of record CABFOW010002001.1, read on the forward strand.
TCAAGTCTAAGACCTTGTTTTACACTATGCCTATCACATACAATACTTAAATGACTTAGGACCGGTCTTATGACTACCGGATGAATATTGCTATTAGGAGGTTAAAGTTATCTACCAGATAAAAGTTATCAGCCACTTTAATGTTTTACGCGTCTTATGAACTGAATTTATCAGCTAGATAGCTTTCTGTAGGATAAATATATTTTTATTCAGAACACACAAGTTTGGTACTGTTTTTACTGGTGTGCGGATGTGTATAAGCCCTCCTGATAGCGTTACAACCTAGCGAATGGCGAGAACGCTCAACATTTGTTAATAATGGCAGCTAAACGAGTGAGAGGAAACAGATGGCGTCACCGTCATATGGACGCAGAAGCTAAGTTGTCTTGCAAGTACTAATTTCGGTGTCTGCCAAAATGTGGGTAATAATTGGGTACAACTTTAATAAAATTTCATTTATTGTACCCTCATTTAAATAATTGGTTCTTATATAAATATAACTCTACAAATAGCCTGTCAGTTTATATAAAAGTATGAATTAAATGTTCTAACTTTATATAGTTGGAGCCCGGGCCTGTGCTTACTAAACACGTGATCCAAGATTTTAACCTAACAACAGATTCTGATAGACGAAACCTCATTAAAAACAACGCGTCACTATGGCAACAGCCATTTTAACTTCCAAATAAAAGTTATCGGGTACTTAAACCTCCCGATAAAAATGTGGTTGATAAATACATTTTATCTGGCAGATAAATGCTATTTGTCAGTCATAAGATGCACTTTTAACTTATCCACCCGGTAGAAATATTTACCTACCAAATTAATATTTATCCAGGAGTCATAAGACCGGCCCTTATAGGTACTGTTATAGTGAACATAAAAATTATGAAAGAGAACCCTTAACCTTTTGACTTGAAAATGTTGTTTCTTTATTGGACAACTATCATTTTTGAAGAGTTGTGGTTATACATGGTGGCTACAGACAAGGAAAACAGGGAAAACCTGGAAAAGTCAGGGAATTTTTGGATGACAGGGAAAACAGGGAAATGTCAGGGAATTTAACTAGAAATAAGGAAAAGTCAGGGAATTAAAAATATGTCTAAAAATTTAATTAATTTTGCAACCAAACACTGAAACAAAAGTTATTAATACCTAAATAAAATAACATATTAATTTTTAAAATAACTGATAAAACCATTTATATTTAGTATATACATTTTTTTTAATATGTGATCAATAATAAAGAAAAAGTCATCATCCACCATAAAAACTGGAAAAACGTAGTCAGGGAAAATTTAAAAATGTTGCCTGGAAAACCTGGAAAAGTCAGGGAATTTTGTAAAATATGTTTTGTAGCCACCCTGTTATAGCCATATTTAAAAAAATTACTAAAATAAAGAGGTAGGCTACATCTAAGAAACTTAAGTAAAAAATTAAGGAAATAAGATATTCTCACCCAAAGTTTTAAGGCAATTATGGGACTAATAGCATTTTCTCCTTTGGTTCCTGGTTATCTTATGTTTTTGAGTAAGCCTACTAGATATTTAAGTTGGTGGGCAGTGTTTTAAAAAAAGAAAAATCTAATTGGTCTAAATATTTTCACAAAAAGTGATACAATCGTTCGTAACTACAAAAAGAAAGGTGAACTTTATTCTACAGGGACATTGGCTAAAGCAATTTGTGAAGTTACACAAGATAAATCATTGTGAAGTGTTGATAAAAACTATAGCATTTTTAAATCATTTTTAGTTAGAAAAAATATTGGATTCATATTCAAAGCTCAGAGGAAGGAAATCTTTACTTTCACCAGGACATGAAAAAGAATTATCAAAACATCTTACTGTTCTTTAAAAGTGGGGATTTCTACTTTCAAAAGAAGATGTAAAAAGTGTAGTGCAAGAGTATGTGGAACAACATTATTTGGCTACCCCATTTAAAAATAATAAACCTAGGGATGATTGGTTTCAAAATTTTTGTAAAAGAAATAAATTGTGTTTAAGAAAACTGGAAGTTAGAAACATCCAGAAGTCAAAATATTTCAGATCCTTTCTTGGTGTATGGGTTTTATGACCTAGCAGAGCAAACCATAATTGAAATGGATCTTGCAGTTAAACATAAATGTTATTTGGCATGATTAATATAAAGGGACAGTAGTAAATTAAATAACAAGGTGTAGATTGAAATGATATAATTTCACAGTACATTAATTCCATCAGTACAAAAAGGAACAAGAGAAAAAACAATATGGTGATTATTATATTTTAAAAAGAAAAACAGTGTTACCACACATAAACAATAACATATACCTTAACATACAATAATTATCTTTATGTCTACACTTCAGATATGGTAAATTGACCGTTTTTGTTAACACTAAACATATCTGGAATTTAGATGAGTGTGGATTTTCTAGCGGCCCAAGAAGTCTTAAAGGGATTACAATGAAAGGACAAAAAGTTCATTGAACAATATTGCCTACTGGTACTGGTAAGAACAACACAACTGTATTGGTGTGTTGTTCAGATGCAGATGACTTATTACCACTTATTACCACCTATTACCAACTCTGAATCTGAAGGCAGTTTTGATTATGACGAAGACACACCAGTAATTTCTAAAGAAGACATACAAGGCATTGATATCTCAAGCTTGCATCAATCAAATTTTGTTTTAGCTAAATTCGAGGTTATACAAAAACAAAAATTAACAGAATACAGATATATTAACAGAATACAGATATGTTTATGTGGTACAGAATATCTTGGATGAGGTTGTGAAATACCTAATGTGTTTAAAATATGTTGATTCTATAAAGATGACATTCCAAGCAAATGAGGATGATGTATCAATGATTAATCATAAGGATATTATAAAAAATTACCTCAACCCAAATGCATCTATGTTGGGGATCGAATCTGCAATTGATGTTATAGAAAAGAAATAGGCAATTTTGTTTGACTTAAGAACTTTCTTTAGCTAGATAATTTCGCCAAACATTAATAACAAGATAACCTGAGAGAACATTTTTATAGTGCTATTATTATTCAGATAAAAGGATTTTTTCTTTCTGTAATTAAATATTTGTCATATATTATAGTGTGTCTACATATTATATAATTTGTTTTATTATAAAAAAAATCCCCTAATAGATAAAAAAAATTGTTTTATCACCAAATATGGTGGGTTTTTTTATTATTCAAGAAGTTACTTTTTTAATGTAAGAGATTGCAAACCATAGTCATATTAAAAACCTGTAAAAAATTGACTTTTACAAGTTGTCCCACTATTGCCTCAGCCTTCTACTAACTCAGTTGTTTATTGAGTTATCACAGTGTCCCTCTATTACCCCAGTCCTATCCACAAGGTAAATGAGGGACACATGATTTTTTAATGTATAAAGAATTTAATTAAAGTTTTGAATTAAGATAATTTTTTTTTGTTATTAAAATGAATTCTATTCACTAAATTACATAAATGGTATATTAAGTAATTACATTAATTTTTTCATGAGAATTAAGACCTTAAATTAACTAAGTTTAATTTTGGTTTTACAATTACCCCACATGACCCTAGATGATTATTATTATTAGCACTGCGCCTTACTACCCGTTCAGGTTATATGCACTTATGCTAATGTGTAACGGTAGGGTGATTGTGAAATGAAATGGAGGACCTACAGTTTAACGTGGAATCCGGACCACGGTGAAGACCTGGCATTCCCCACATTCACAAATTATGAACACATGACCCTAGAGAAACTAAGTCAGAGAATGAGATGGAAAGGCTTATAGTGTAGTGCATTGTATAATAAATAATGATTAAGTATGTTTTCCTTGCCAAATCACCATTATCCTGGCCATAGCTAGCCAGGATTATGATGAAATAATCTTACACATGACATGGAAGATTATCGCCAAAAGTTTTTAGGTTTAGATTTTCACATCAGCAATAGAGCTAATTTTAGTACCTATAACAACAAAAATAAGAACTCTTATCTTACCTTTTGTCATCTACAGGTGTCCAGGACAATGACAGTTTAAAAATATAGATAACTTATTCAAAACCAATATTTCAACTATGTTTTGTGAAATAACTGGACTGAAAAAACTAAATTGCACACATATGGATCAGAAAGACAAGACTTCAACAACTAAATCAATTGTTAGTGCTGCCAAATCTTATTGTGGCGGCAAATTAAACTCAAAAGAGGACAGGACAATGATTATTATTTTGGAGACAATTGTCTATGATTTTATTATTCATCTATTTCAAGGTAAATTAAAAGAATCATAAATAAGAATTTTGTTTAGGCCTATCTTAAGGTAATTGTTACAATTGCTAACTCGGTTGTTTTTTAATATAGTACTTTTTAACTTGGATAATGGTATTTCTTGGTTAAATATGATAAATATATTTTAACCCAAGTCAAATTAATGAGCAGACTGATATTTACCTGTTTTATGAGAATAACCCCCATATATTTTAATTAATTGGGGTGTTATCGTCTAAAATATTAGTTTGGACAAAAAATTTGCCGTTTTAAAAGAAAAGCAGTTTTTATGTCGCCAGTCTGTTAACAAATTCATCCAGAAAGTTTTTAATTTGTAAAAAAAAAATTTTGCTGGCCGATATTGTTTTTCTTCAGGCTGTATGGTTAGCAAAAAAACCATGTAATTAAAAAATTGTTACAAAATGTTTATGATATTCTAGGTAACAGAATGATAATCATTGTAACAGACAGCTTTAAATTAAGTTGGGCTACTAATAAAAACATAGTTTAAAGAATTCATAGGTCAAAATGCATGTGACAAAGAGGTAGAACCTTGATTTTAGAAGTATTTGAAATAGGCTAAGGGGATGTGAGACTGAGCTTGTGGGTGAAATGTAGGCCTAAATGGTACCAATGGGTAGATGAGCCTGAGTACTGTACTGCTCAAGACTCTATATGGTTATTAAAAGTGCCAGTATTTTTACACCACTCCTTTATCAAGCATGTAGAGTACTGCACATGCATGCACACAAAAGAAAATTTTAGCTATGGGGAAGCTGTAGTACTAATTGGCATACAGAAAATTAAGTTATGCTTGCCAGGAACCAAATGAAATTCAATCAACCAACAGGGTGAAACCCACTTTAATGGCCACATGGTCTAACACACTACTCTTGCAGTAGGCCCTAGGCTAGACTGCCAATGACAGGCAGATCGAGGTTCTAATCTCGGTCAGGTGTATTGATGGGTTTTCCACTCCCCCCCTCCATGCAAATGTGGGTACACCTCCTATTTATATATCCTTCCTAGTCCCTAAAACCAGTAGAGTAATTAGTACATAAGCGTATAACCTGAACGGTTAATAAGACGGGGTGCTAAATAAATAAAAAACTGGATGAATAAGTAGGTACAACAGTGTGTTGGCTAAATAGTGGCGAAGAAAATAAAACTGGATCCTATTCTCTAGTGTCCAACCATTTGAATCATGTCAAAGTTGCCATCTTACATGTTTATCTTGCTCATATTTTTCAAGACCTGAATAGCAAATAGAAAATTGACAGTGTATATTTTATTCTGATGGAGTAGCAAGCCAGTTAAAAGCAGAAATTAATACTATCAAGTATCACATTCTTTTATCAGAATTTGCTTATGTTAAATGGAATGTATTTTCAACTTATCACATAAAGGTTTATGTGAATAAAATTGGTGGAGAAGTCAAGAGAACAGCTCAAATTGCAGTTCTTTCTAACAAAATATTCCAATCTACCTAAAAATTTGTTAAAAAAGTGTAATAATGTATGGAGAAAATTAGTGTAAGGTTCAAAGCAAGATATGTATTCACATTTTGTGAAATACAATAAGAAGAAAGGTGGTAAAACATTGTGGTTATACAAACAAACATTGTAAAGGCTATAGAGCCTTATCACATTAAAGTTGCACAACATACTCCATGCATTGATTTTGAAACACATTTTTTCAGAATGCCAGATGAAGCTCATAGATCCAAACAAACTCATTAGGTTTATGGAACATTCAAAATATGAAGATTGAAAAAGAATTGTACTATACTCTGTATTTTATGATGTCATTCTACATTGATAAATTATTAGATAACTCTGGAAATTGTGTCACACTGAAGTTTTTAGAAGAAATTTGTGACAACTTTTGTTGTTTAGGTAATGAAGTAATAAAAAATAATAATTTTTTTACCCTGTTAATCTTATTGAAACAAGTCTATTTTCAGTTCCCCAACCATCTGATATCAGAAAAATAGTTGCTACACTCGAAGATTTAATAGAATAATTACACATTATAGGTAAAAATTTGGTATTGTACTTTTTTTTTCAAATGTAGGCCTATAGGGTATATATACATTTGCAAAAAATAAAAGTGAATACAACACCATAGTTCTATTATATGCAATTTATTCTATTATATATTAACCTAATTTGGTTGTTAAAATTTATGTGCCAATCTGTTACTCTTTATTGTTGGTCTATTACTGACATACATTTTAATTTTACTATGACTTATGTAAACTTCAAGGATGGCTCAGTTACATTTAATTAATTACTTAATATGTTATTATTTTCAACATTAGTTTCAATTACAAGGGCATTAAGTCGGTATGGTACGCCAAGACTTTAACTCCCATATTTTTCTACTGTTCAGTTCTGACTAATGTATATTAATTAGTATAGTGAAACCTCGGTCTCTCGTTCTCAGATTTATCAATTTCCTGGACCCATTGTTAAATTTCTATGGTCTGAACAAATCCTATCCAAACAATATGAATAAAACATCAATTATTCCTCGATTTATTGTTTTCCTGCATCATTCGGTCAGAACTTTAGTCCTGAAGAAAGTTAATCCAGGATTAATCAGTCTTAAGAAAGAGCAACACCACACATACAAATGTTAGTACAATTGTTATTATTATTAAAGTCATTGGGATTTTCCAAAGAAATCACTTTCCCGCATAGCGCTTTCTGTAAACCTGTTTGGACTCTAGAAAAACAACTGTGCATCATAGGAGAGGTGGAAAAGAACCCACTAGAGAAGAGAATCGATGTAGCTTAGAGACTACGCCTGCCATCATCAACCCTAAATACAATTATTGCAAAGAAAAAAGAGACCAGAAAGCAAGTTGAAGGTGGTACATCAGCAAAGAAGAGGAATATAGGCAAGATTTGACCTACAGTGAGCTGGAAAATTTTCTTTTTACCTGGTCAGCAAACCAGAGCATCAAACATTCTTGTGTATAGGATCATTTTGAGGGAAAAACTCCTCAAAAGTGCTGCAACAATGGGGATTGAGAACTTTTTAGCTTCAAACAGTTGGCTCTCCTATTTCAAGCAACTCCATAGCCTGGCATTTAATAAATTGGCCAGGGAGAGTGCTGCTGTGGACACCAAGTCACATACCTCTGGTTCGAGAGGCTGACAAAGCTGCTGGAGGTGTATGAGTTTCAAGACATCAATAACACAGATGAAATGGGCCTTATTTTCAATTGCTTGCCATACTGAACATTGGCATTGAAAAAGACATGCTATGGAGTAAAAAATGAAAAGGAGCTACTGACGGTACTAGTGTGCACAAAGAGCGATAGCGTAGATAAATGAGTACCCATCGTTATGGGAAAGTCCTGCGAAACCATGGTGTTTCAAATATGTAAAGAAGATACCTGTGACATATTTAAACTTAGAAGCGTGGATGAAGTCAGATTTTTAGAGACTTTCTGCATGCTCCTGATGCATCATTCAGTGCCCAATGCAGGAAAATCCTTATTTGTAGACAATTGTGCCACTCATTCTCCAGACACATACTTTTTGAAGAATGTAAATGTTGTTTTTTACCTCTTAAACTACACCAGTGTCATACACCCTCTTGATTTGTGTATGATCAAGTGTTTCAAACATGTGTACAGGAAGCAGCTAGTGCAGAGGGCTGAATGTTTTATGGACACAGATAAAGGGGTTCAACTCAAGATTGACATCCTGGAGGCCATTCCGTTTATTGTTTGAGCATGGCAACAAGTGGCCCAGTCTACAATCCAGAACTGTTTTGTAAAGTATGGTCACATGAACAAAAATTAAAGGGTCATACGTAACAGAGATTGGCAGAAGAGTGTGATGATGACAGCATGCAAGATGAAGATTGGATTCAACTGGGGGATAGCGCCGCTAGTGTGAACTTTGAAGAATATGTGTCTGTGGACCAGTAGCTTGATACGTGTGGTGTTTTGTGTGTGGAAGAAATGTGTGGTGAGTTGGGAAGTGGAAGTTGCTTGGAAGAGGGTCAAGATGAGGGTGAGGATGACGATGAAGATGACCCCAAACCCAGTATAGAGTTTTATGAAAGTGCTTTATGCATTTGAGACCATGAGAGTATTTATTTATGTTCATGATGATATCGAAAGAGACCAAGCAAACATTGTTGATATTGAAAGTTTATTGTTCAATTTGAAAAGGAAAGGTGCTACTAAACAAATGAAGCTTAATGACTTTCATAGAAAAAAGTAAGGTAAAACAGACTTGATAGTGAAAATAATATTATTTGTGTACATTTTTTGATTTAGTAAATACATATAGGCAAATCTGGTTGTTAATATTAGTTTTATTTGGGCTCCCGTATCCATAGTTTTTTCTTTTTCATATCCCTGAAAGTGAATTGAGGTTTTACTGTAATAATACTGTGAGATGTGAACCTTACAGGACTGTATCAGTTACATAGCGTCAGGGTACACTATGAGACTTAGTTTGGTTTCAGGTGGGGCAACTTGGGAGACGCCACTCAAGTTGCACCACTCCCTTTTGTTGCCACTTTCTCACGACCCGGGTGGTGTGATCCACATTTATAATAATCATATGAGGAAACATTCCATATTGCTGGATTTTGTTAAATTTTATAAATGAAGGCTTCAATGTCAAGCCCCATTGCAAAGTGGTTGCTTCTCATGGTGTCGTGTGACAAACTGAACAAAAAACAATAGGTTGATGAAGTGGCACCACCTGTAAGTAGAGTGCTGAGTTGCAAATGGTCAACCCTCGTGCACGACTTCATGGATGTCACCACATCATATGACAGGAGCAATTAAAATTGTCTTACCCACTAGATCGCTCGACCCAGGTAGCCCCGTCTGCACGGGTGTGGTTGATGTGGGAGATGAAGGAAACATGTCCCCCACAAAAAAAAAGTTGGGGGGGAGGGGCACTGCCCCCATCAATATTTCACTATGAAATACTATATTAATTTAAATCCAAGGCACACCCACATTTTAGAAAAGTTTTTTTAACTAATATGTAATTAAATATAAATTTGATTTAAATAAATTTATTAAAGAATGCTAAAGTGTCCCAGTCAAAAATTTAAAAATTAATTTTTTGACATACAGAAATAATTTTTAATCTTGCTTGCAATCATCTTTCGAATAGGTAATTTAAATTGTTAGTTAAATAATCGCGATCTGTTTTAGGAACAAAATTTTGATTGTATTTATATAGTTGGACAAAAAATGTCAAAAGTTTTCTTTTCCATTTTATTTTATTTTTAAGCCATAAATTTGTTAGACGGGATGCACATCAGAGTGATAAAATTCATAAGATAAGTGACTTACGATATGCGTTAAATATTCTATAAGAGTAAATTCTGTTTAGGTTATAGAAAGTACATTTTATTTTAAATTGTCGCACACCAGCATGATTAGAATATCTCTGTTAAGAGATTTGTATTGAAAGATAATCAATGTATGTCTTTTCGTGCTCGGTATTGTACAATGGCAAGCAAAAACTTCATTAGTAATTTTAAAAACTGCCACAGCAGAAAAAAATAGAGATGTGAATCGTCCTCCGATAGAACTCATTGCTACTGCTGACAATATCAAACACTTTGAAACCCTGATAAAATCCTTGCAAAGAAAATTGATAGTTTTGCTGTTAGGGGTTTCAACAATTGGAAGAAATCATTAGAGAGGTTTCTATATAAACAAACTCAAATTCTTATAAACAAGAAATGCCGAGCCACAAAAAGAAGAAGAACCCAAGTAATAAATATGTTAACAAAAAAAAAATCAAATCAAGCTATTGGAAGTATGCGTCTTGAGAAGATTACGACTACAATCCGATACCTGGCCAAGCAAGGTTTGGCTTAAGAGAACATGAATCTGGATCAGGGAATTTCTTTCAGATGCTTAGTCTATGTCCCTGAACTATCAGCATAGTTGAAGTGAAGTAGAGAGAACTTCTTGGTTACAAAATGAAATTCTTGAACTAAAGGGGACAGAAATTGTAATAATGATTTGTGTTAATGTTATGTCTCAAGATACTCCAATATTTGACGTAATTTGTGCTGGAACCAACGATGTGAGGGGAGAGGAGCAGTTAAGTATATTTTTCATATGGGCGGACATGGACTTGTGTCCCCATGAAAGCTTTGTTGGCCTCTACCATGCGAGAAAAACCACCAGAGAGCATATAGCGTCAATAATTTGTGATGTCATGATCAGACTCTAGCTTCCAGTGGCAAATTTGAGAGGCCAAACCTATGTTGGAGCTAGAAAACATGAGTGTCTCATAAAATGGAGTCCAAGCTATTATAAGAGAAAAACAGCCTCTTGCCACATTTGTACATTGTGATGCTCACTGTAGAAACCTTGTGATAAATGATACCTGTGAAGAGTCTCAGGTTGTAAGAAACAGTTTTCAATGGACACAAGAGTTGAGTGTGCTGCTTTCCCAGTCACTGCCAGTGAGTTCCAGATTTATTGCACTAACTAAGCAAGGGTGGGTCGTTGGGGAACTTTGTGAGTGTTAAACCACTTTGCCCCAGGAATGATCCTCCTTGAATTGATCATGGCTAGGGATGTGGTCAGAAATTTTGAACAGATGTATTCAAGAACCGAAACAAACCACATCTGGGCTCATTGCTATTGTAGATTTAGTGCACTCAGCAATATCTGAGTGTAGGACTGAAGAAGGTTTTCATTCCTTGTCTGAAGAAGCTTCTAAGGAATCATCAGATATGAACTTACTTCCAAGAAAGAAAACCACTCCTATAAAACTTTCAGATCCAGGAGAGGACTACAGAGTTGTCTCCACTGAATCATTATACAAAAATGAGCATTTCATTGATGGTTGACTCTTTCTGGATTGAAGACCAGATTCAGTCAGGAAGGGCTTGAGATTGTGCAGTTAATGAAAAGTGTACTCCTTGGATCAGTCTAAGAACATAGGGGAGGATTAGAGTTATTGAGAAAGTTTCTTGAAATCAATACAAAATCTGTGATTACTGAATTGAAAATGTTTAAACTGAAATACCATTCATTCAGGTCCACAATTGGAAATGTATCTGAATTTCTTATGGCATTCAAGGAACTCAACCCACAAGTCAGGTAAGAATTGTTTAACTCATCCTATTCTCATAAGCTTGATGTAACAATCTTTGTTTCTATCAATGAGAGTATTCTCGATTAACTTCTTTGAAGCTCTTTTAGCTTTTGGAGTTATCCAGCCAAGTGTTGTGAAGGTTTGAAAAAATTAACTGTATTGAATCTCCGATATTTCGATTTTAAAAACAAGCTCTAACTTAAAAATGTTTATTCATACCTAGACCCTAATGCCTATGTTATACTGTCTATAGGATGATATTTCGGAACATAGAAATATTACTGAGACCTATCCTAGTATTGCCAAGTACTTCATGTTAATTTGAGAGATTGTTTAGTGCTTTGAGATGATTGAAAACATATCTAAGGAACTCCATGACACAACAAAGATTAAATCATGTTGCGCCACACTCACAAGGATCTGCTTAAAAACATAGATCTGGGAAAAGTGAAATAAGATATTAGTGCCAATAAAAGGCAATTAAAAAATATTTGGAATGGTTGCATGAGTCGAAATTTGTAGATTCCTTGATAAAGTCATTTCTTTACGTTAACTTAAAGGGAGGATTTATTATTTTTATTGTCACCCTACCACAAACCCAGTATTGTAATGATGAAACTGGTAAATCGTAAATTAGTACTGTACTAGGAAGTAATATTATGACCCCCCTTCACCTACTGATTAACAACCATCGCCCACAAAAAATAAAATCCAGGCACGCCTATGCAATCTGACACCAGCCTAAAGTCCGCTGCACATGGTGCAGGTTCGTTGCTAGATTGCTTGCTGGATTTCGCTGCTCGTTGTGCTGCCGGGTGTCAAGCAGACAACGCTGCTGGGTTGGCTTCAGATGAAGCTCGCTGTCTGCAGACCATGTGGCTAGTTTACAAGAGAGCACGAGAGAACGCTAACTCTGTTGTCTACAAACATCGACGGTGATGACGTCTTGGACAATACTTTGTGGGCAATTTGTATTCGTTGAAGACAATTAGTGACAGTGATATTTTCAATAATTGATGCACTGAGGAGGCACAGAAAATGTAGGAGAAGGTTGTGGAGTCGGGATTGGCTGCAGTTGCGAGATATTGAAGGAGGTACCCTATCTATATTGTTCGATAAACTAAGGTAAACATAACCACATGGACGTAACCACCTTTATCACTGACTGAACGTAAACAGTGTTGAATTGCGAGATATTGAAGGAGGTACCCTATCTATATTGTTCAATAAACTAAGGTAAACATAACCACATGGACGTAACCACCTTTATCACTGACTGAACGTAAACAGTGTTGATAGTCATGCCTGGTCACGTGACTAAAGGTTTCTCTTTGATTGGCTCACCTCCCAATCCAGCAGGGAACCAAGCACGTAAAATAGCACAGGACCTATCAAGGGAAACCAGCAAGCTTGCCAGCAGCCGAGCCATCAGTGACGTCATTTTCCACCAGCGTGCCCTGCTCAACACCGAGCAAGCAACCTAGCAACGAATACTGTATTGTGTGAGGCGGGCTTAGGTTTCCCTGAACCCTCTACTGTACAGATAAGACAAGTAAACAGCAAAGGTTTATATTATGCTATTTTAAGTTTAAAAATAACTACCAAAGTGATAAAACTGACAAATGCTTCTTGGATAGAGAAAATCATTTTTTTTGTTCTGGTTATCACTCTTAAAATTCTCATCTCTGTTCCCCTACTCCAGGGCTCCTGCCATTGACCTAGAGAAGAAGCTAGTCTCATTGAGTTGTCAAATAGTGTTGTCAAGTGGCTGTGACGAGTTGGGTGGTGTAGGGGATCAGGGAAGTAGGGGCTGGGGGGAATGAAAGGTGGCCAGTACTTGTGAAAATTATTATGAAGTATATTCAGGCATAAAACACCTTTACCTTATACCAGAACTAAAAACATCTAACTATTTTAACAACAAATTCATGAGAAAATACATAAAACTAATTCAAATATTAAATTGTCCTATTGTCCTGTATTACAAATATAAATTTTACTTTTTTATCGTGTCCTACTATCCATTTAGAATATGCACCTATGTTTGAATTACAATGATGTGTAATGGATTAGGAAGGTTGAATTTTGAGAAAGTGTACTCGCATTTGCATGGAGGGAGAGTGGGAAACCATTTACAGTACACCTGACCGGTATTAAAGTTATACCTATTTCATGGACAAAGAACACAATATAATATTAGAAGTGAGTTAAACAATACAACTAGGGTTTGTATGGGGAAAAAAAGGTTAGAATCTTGGAAGGTTTTCTCATTTATACACTAAAAATTTTCTAAATATTAAGTTAGTTTATTTTATTTAAAGCATTTAATGTACACTTTCTGAACCGACTGATTATATCAGCACACGAGAATTTCTAAGAGAGAGCCTACCAATTTTGCTGGAAAAGATGTTTTTCGCATACCTACTGGGGTTCTTTTACATGCCATAATCAATATGGGACTTATGGCTTTACTTCCCCTCTGAAGGAAGTTGTGCTACAGATTTTATCGCTCGAGAAAAATCCGTCAAAGCCAGCTGGACATATTGTTAGTTTCTTTTAAATTTACCTCTGAAGATATTGTATTGTTTACCATGCTTTTCAAATGATTTAATTTATTTTAGTTTCTATCTATTTTTAAAATGTAAGAACTTATTTATTTCTTGTTGAGAGTACCATCATGAAATGTGTTATGATAATGGCTCATCTACAGTCAATTGTATGCACAATTGAAAAACACACTTGAAAGATATGTTTTATTTGTTTTATACTTGAACAAGGACTGTCGTCAATGAAATATCAGGAGACTTAGGCTAGTTTTAACCAATGACATCATAAAAGTCAGATTTAAGTTTACAAATCAAAATTAAATTGAATTAATTTTACAGTCTAGTGGTCAGATCCAAAGGTCCTGAGTTTGATCCTTGCCACTTCTAGATTTTTCTCTGAGGCAGTGGGTCTGGAACGAGATCAACTCTGCCTCGTGAAGACAAATGAGGAGCTACTTTAATGAAAAAGTATAATATACAGTCTATAAAACTGAAACTAATGGCAGTAGGATTTGTTGTGCTGACCACATAATACCCTCTATCAACAAAAGTTGGTATTATCATCACCAACAGACAGCAGCCAATCTTCACACAGCTAAGCACCAAAACTATATAAAATTAGAACGTTCAGCATTCGGCTGCCCACTTTTTGATAGTTTCTCGTTTGAGAATCCTAAGCTATGCCCATCACAAACCAATCATGGTAGTTTATAAATTAAATATTTGAGAAACAAAAAAATATTACCTTGCTTACAAACTGTTTTAATAATATTCATGGTTATTTGTTGGTAAGGAGAAATTTAAGATTAATTAATTAAGGAAAGAAAACTTTTAATAATACATACAAATTAGTTAGACGAAAAAACGCAGCCCATTAACAAAGAAATATTTACCTAAGCACCATAAAATAAGTTAAATAAACTAATAGAGATTGTTATAGAAATATTTTGGATAAAAGAACATCACAGTTTACCAAAGCATAAACAATATATTATGTTACAGAAACATATAAAATAACAAGCATCATGGTTTTCCAAAGAACATCATGGTAGACTGAGATGTGTTGCCAGAATTTTAATTGTTAGGTTGCTGATATTGGGTCCCCTTTAAGATAAATAATCTTTAGTTTTTGTATTTGTTTATTTTTAGATTTTTATCGGTGTTCAAATTTTCTATCATATATCAAGAAGTTTTTTACTTTCTACTAGCCATTTCCTAACCCCTATTTTTAAATTCTAAACTTTCCCACTTTTATGGTTACTGTGGGTATTTTTTAAATACAAACTTGCAAATTTGAATTTTCTTCCATGTCAAAAAGAAGATTTTATAATAATTTTGGAAAGATTTTAAGCTACTCTCATCCTTTTTAAACCTTCTTGCTGAATTTGTTTTCCATCCCACATAAAATTAGTTGTTTCTATTAGTTTTGGAAATTTTAACCCACATCCCCCACTAAAACAACTACATGGCAATTTCTAGTTTTAATATGAATAAGGTTATCTGGAGTTGTCCTACCTGCCTGACAAATTTAAATATTCTACCACACCTTTAAGTGTTTTTACTGTCCTCCTCCTCTCCCTCTTTTGTTTCCCTAAGTCCCAATAAAAATTTAACATTTTCAGCCCTTAATATTAATTTGGGTTGGTATTTTCAGCTGCCTGCCAAATTTCAGTTTTCTACCACACTGGGAAGGAGTTGTTTAATGTTAGTTTTTAAAATTTTGATCCCTCTGCTCCTCTCTTTCTGCAATTCACTTAGACATTTTTATTTTTTAAGATTTATTTGTTTATCTCTCTACCTGTCTGGCAAATTTTAATTTCATACCCCAATGCCTCATTTTGAAATTTCCCAATATTAGATTTTTTTGGTTACATGGGAAAATACTGCTACCTTCCTGTCAAAACCAAATTTCAAGTTTTCAGGCACAAGTGTTGGGGAAATATGGTGATGAGTGTCAACGAGTCCCAAATACATTTTTCTGCCCCTCTCCATTCTCTTAGGGGAAGAACTTTGAAAAGACCTCAAACCCAATTCTAGAAAGAAACCTTCATTTTAAATTTCAAGGCTCTATGAAATTAGTAGTTATTTTCTGTTTAACATCCCCTTCCCCCATATTTCCTTGAGTTCCGTCTGAAAATTTAGGGTTTTCTGACTTTAATGATTATTTGGAGTGGTCTCTCTACCTTACCGCCAAATTTTAATTTTCTACCTCATTAAAATTGTTTTATTTTAATTATAGCCCTTCCCCTCTAATTCCTAGACCCTCATTTTGAAATTTCCCCATTCTCAGATTTTTCTAATTATATGGGGCAATCCCTCTCAACCTTCCTTCCAAATTTCAGTTTTCAAGCTCATCTGCAAGTGAGTTTTCTTTTACGAACAGATCTACTTTCAGCTTTATTTAAATGAGATAATTAGGGTCTATTATTTATTACTATTCCTTTAATAACCTAAAATGCATTTTAATTTAATTTAATTGTTATTCTAGAACAAATTACTAATTGTTTTAATTGGAAACAATAGTAAACATATAATTTTTTATTGACAGAACGCAAGAAATGGTCAGTATTCATATCACCCCCCCAGAAGGCTGGTTTGACAATTCAGGCATTTCCCTGCACTTGTGTATGCTATTGTAGATATCCATAAGCTGTCGGCAAGAGCTAATATATAGGAAGACTGTATCTATAATTGTAGTCTCTTTTTCATTTTGTTAGCTACATCGGTGTTACACAAAAATTTTAAGTTCACGGTACACTTAACAAGCCTACATTTTTGTGACGGTTTGTTTTGGGTACATGCCACAGCAGCAGAAAATGAATTAAACACCCTGTTCAACGGTTCTACAATAAATCAGAATTAGAAAAGTACAGACTAACTTTTCCCTGAAGTAACTTCAAATATTCCAAGAAACAGTTTGGTTCTTTTATATGTGCCCACTTATGTAACATTTGGAAACATTTCTTTCGAACCATTAGTGATTTTGGTTAACCATAACTTCACGAGAAAAAATACAAGTCGAAATGTGGATGACACACTGCTGTCACTCATACAAACTTCATTTCTGTTCTCAATGAACAGTGATGCATGGAGCTTTAGGTTGTGGCTGCACTACACACTAAAATTGCCACCGTAGTACACTACTGTGACACCACACATCGTTTGCACAACCCTGAAATGCTTTAACTGGAAGGTAGTCTAACTGGGTTTTAGTTATTTATTTTATTTAGTACATTCACCATGAATGGAAACACCCCGGCCGTGAATCTAAACTCTCCAATCCAACCTCAACCCTATTGAGAGTGTGTCACTTTAGATTGTGTGATTATTGATACAGCTGGCTTACAGAGTCAAAAATTCTGGTGGACATATATATACTTTATGTGCTGGCAATCTACCTATAAGTTACCCAATATTCATCGCCTCATTTCAGAGTTTAATTTTCCATATAGAAGCTGCAAAATTAGATTAACATGGACCAGCGAGCTAAGGTGTCAACCAGATCTTATCTGATTTGCTGATGACAAAAGATGTAAGGTTGTTTTTTCTTTAATGGTTTTTCACCCTCTCTTTACAGGTGATCCTGACAAGTAGTAAGACGTTATGCACATGCACACACACAAAAGTAAACATGATAAGATTTTATGTACACATTTATTGTTTTGAAGGAAATCATGCTATCACACTTACATTTAGCTTTAATTGTGCAAATATACTAGCACTGAAATATATTAGTGTGAAAGTTTAATAACAAGCTCACTCAAGTTTTCCACACTTGGGGGAAACATTTGACAATATTAAAATATTTCTAATATTGTTCCACTTAATATCATTCAAAGTTTGTTTTCACAATCAACATTATAATTGAATCAGAATATTTACAGATGACAGGTTTGACCATTTTTCATCACAAGCTGACAATACAAAATCACAAATGTTCTACAATTTTAGTAGGAAACAATTCGATATCACTTGAAATGACAACGTTGAAATTAACTATGCAATTCAAATTCATATTAGTTAACTTGTATACACACTAGTACAAATGAATTACAGAAAAAAACTTCTTTTACCTACTGATCAAAATACACTTTGAATTGTTTATAGAATAAATGGTTAACACTGTGACTATATACATAAGAAAAAATAATTTACTTATTCGTCTGAGTTCCAATATAATTTTTCACATATTTTACATTTGTTTTTATTATGTGTAGTTCAAAAAAACTTGGGTAACAAGCCACTTAAATCCTTTATTGTAATTTAGTCAATCAAATGTATAGCACTTTAGTAACCAAATACCCCAATTTGACAACCATATAGTCATCTTCTAATCATGTGAACAAAATAACAAAAGAATAAAGCCATCCCAAAATATGTTTACTATCAGAACACGGTAACTCTGTATTTGTATCCAGGAGAAAGGTAAATCAAGTTCCAAACACAGTTACACGTCATATATTATAATTTAACATCACATAACTTATGGATTATCATTCAGCACAAAAAAAAAAATTCTTACAAGAAATTAACATTTTCACTATGTTTAAATCAGAACAATCTATGCTTTTATCAACCATATTCACCTTAGAGATAAACAACTCTAAATTAGAATATTTATCATGTTGAAAGCAGTGCATATAAGATTAAAAAATATTGCAAATAAATTGATTACAATGATAAAGTTCATTACTAGATATATTTTCCATTCGGCCGAGTAGAAATGTGAATTATAGCTTAAAAATGTGTCCAGCTAATTGCTAGCGTGCAATGTGAGAAAGCAAAGAACCACTCCCACCTAGGTGAATCAAATTGAAATGAAGTGCAGCAACCAGTAACCCTCACACCTAGGAGAATTTAATCAAAGTGCAGTATTTGGATTCACATTTAAGTTAAAAGAGGGAAAGTGGTTTTGAATATAAAGAACAACCAAAACGTTATGCATTTCTTTCAAAAGTATAACTAAATGATATTGTAGATGCAACGTAACACAATATTAATCAATGTGTTGTATAGCTGTAACATTCAAACAAATGCAAGTAGCTTATGTGCTATTTTATAATTTCATATTGATTATATCCCCAATGCACTCTCTAATGTTAACATTGCTCTAGTTTTTTTCATTTTTATGGTAAATAAATCTATAGGCCTGGACTAAAATAATTAATTTCATCGCAGCTTCACTTTAAAAACAACACAAACTTGAATGTCTGTGAATTATTGGATATTTTTAAAGCTAAGCTAGGCAATAACACCACAATGAATTTTTTTTTTTTTGCTCTTGTTTTATGATTCACCTGGTTGGGAGGAAGCCTTTAAAAGTCTTAAGAGTCAAGAAATTATTTGCCCTAGGAATAGTATAAGAGAGTACAGTACAGTGTTAATAAGTACTAACATTATTAATTTGGTTGATGTGAAAATGAAGAAACTAATAATAATATTAAGTGGAAGTTAAATTTTTATTGTAGAACTCAAGTGAGATTTAAGAATGTAATAATTATTATTGTCAAGAGTTAAGTTACTTACAAACTTTCATCATTGTGGATACACCAAGCATGAGTTAATTAAATATAATTTTAATATAAGATTAATCACAGTTTTTAATGAATCAAATAGCCAAAGCTATTATTTATGCATTTTAGTGAGGATTACTCCATCTAGATATCATATTCTGAAAATTGAAAAATGACACCTGGACATGAGAATCGAACCAAGCCAAAGGTCCAGGGTTCGATTCCCGTATTCTGGTGTCATTTTTCAATTTTCAGAATATGACAGTTTTTAATATTTTAATTAATCCCAAAACAATATATAGTAAGGTATTGGAGGAAAGAAGAGGCCTTGATAAAAAATAATTCACTATCACCATTTTAATGTTGGTTTTCTTAAGATTCTAACTTAGGGCAGTCTTGGGAATGTTGAGGTTCTGAAAGACACTTGCTTTAGTTTACAAATGTTAAGTTACTATATGCTTAGTATATTAAATGTGACCATGAATATGGTTATTTATATCTAAGGTACTGTACAGTAAAGTCTGAACTTATTAAAAATTTGATGGATAGACAACTGTCAGGCCTGGTCAATTTCACCAAATTCCCACTTAATGGGGTATCAAGAGGCAGTGATGATTTTGTTAAATGAATGCTAATAATTATTCAGAAAATGTTATGGTATAAAAACACATTAGACATGAAATAAAAACAAGAATAAACTTTTTAAATGGACATTTAAATAGTTTAAAATGTAAAATAAACATAATAAATAACATTTGATCTAAACAACAAACAATATATTATAATTGCTTTAATTTAGTAAGTTCTACAATTTAACTTCCATAAGTGCAACCTTCCAAAAATTTTAACTTCTCTTGTAATTAAAATAATTTAAAAAAAAGAGAGAATTCATTACATTAATACATCATTTTACAACTGGTGGAAACATATTATTGTGTGGACACAAGTTGTCTTAACCAGTAAAGATGCATTATAGAATATAGTTAATCATTTATTAAATGGTTTTACATGTAAATGTGTATCGCACCCCACACTAGGTTGAAGTTTCAGGGGTTACAACAAACATGTATTCAAAATAAGTTGAACTGGTGACCAATTTTGTAAAAAAAAAATTGACCTGATTTGAAAATAACCAAACACATTAAAAATAACCTTTCTCTAACATAAGTCAAAAGTTATTTTTGCATTTTTTTAACCTCCTACAAAATTTGGCCAACTAAGAATAGTTTAGGGATGGTGAGACTTTTCCGACCAGTGGGCCACTTGAAGACCAGCTGAATTTTGAACTATTCTCATGTGCTACCTTTTAATTATGTTTTAATGAATATTTCAAAATCAAAACACATGTATACTGGCTACATCAGTCGTAGCCCAGTTGGTAGGAAGATTAGGCAGTACTTACATACCTTTGCCAGCGGACACCGAACACATTAATTGTACATTGTTTCTGAGGAGGCTCTTTCCATGTCCCAATGAGAGGAGGCGATGGTGGTGAATATGAGGGTATGGAACCAGTAGAAGCTTTTAACCTAACTTAAGGCTAACTAAACAAATCCTGGTGAGCATTAAGATCATTTTACTTTCGGGAAAAATACCCATGGTACCAGCCAGAAATCACATTTAGGACACCTAGGTTATGTATTAAGGTTCTTTGATGCCTATACTAAAGGGCTGGTTGTGTGGATAAAGGTTTATTTGTGTTGAACACGGTTTAAGCACAAAGATATGCACTTGTTTACAAGGTAAAGGGGTGATTCAAGAACAATGATTGATTTTGTGGTATATGGATGAGAGACTTAGAAGTTTAGTATTGAATAATAGGGCTGTGCATGGAGCTGAATGTTGAACAAATCATTTCCTAGTGATCTCAGTAGTTAAATTAGATATGAATGTTGTGAGGAAGCAGCACAAGAGTATTAAGAAAGGGAAAATGGAAAATTTGTATGATAAAAAAAATATTAAGTGAAAGTGGAAAAGTGTGAGAATGCAATATGAAAGTTTGCTGGGCGAAAAATTAACTTTACAAGAGCATGAATGGAATGTTGAAATAAATGCTAATGATAGTGAAAGTTCTTGGAACAGAATAAAAGAGGCTGTAATTGAGTTTGCGAAGGATGTGTGTGGATCTGCGGGGGTAGGAAACTCACATCAGTCAGTACCAACCCATAAGTCTTGCAAGTGCTGGGAGAGACTGACAGTAAGAGTGACAGCGCACGCTCTTCCGTAGGGGTCTTAGGACTGATAGTCTAACTGATTGTGTAGGGGCCCTATAAGAATCGGGGCATGATACCTCATGCCAGATTGTGTGAGTTGTTCAATATGTGTGCTGGGATTTTGAATGTTCCTAATGACTCAAAGAATTCTGTCATTGTTCCTTTGTAAAAAGACAAAGGCAGTAAAAGTGAATGTAAGCATTATAGGGCAATTAGTTTGTTGAGTATTCCAGGCAAAGTTTTCAGGAGTTTTAAATGAGAGGGTGCGTGAAAAAACTGTGGATAAGATTTGGGGTGTGTAATGTGGTTTCATGCCGGGTAGAGGTTGCATGGACCAGATATATGCATTGCATTCAATTGATCTGGAAAAAGTGTAAGATTGGGTGAATTGGAGTATATGATGTTCGGAGTATGGTATGGATCCATGGTTATTAAATACAATTATGGTGGTGTATGGTGGAAGCAAAGCATGTGTTAGGGTGGATGGAGATTTCAGTGAATGGTTTGACATTGGACAGGTTGCTAGACAAGGTTGTGATATGTCTTCTTTATTGTTTAATGTATTCATGGATAAGTCTAAGAGGGATGCTTGTGAGGATGCGGTTGGTGTACAATGGACAATGTGAGAGTGCTACAGATAATGAAAGTGACTTGAAGAATGCATTAAATCGTTTTAATGTGGCAAAAGGCAGAATGGATCTTCATATAAATGTATTCAAAACTAAAGTGATAGTTTTTGATAAGGATGGATCAGAAAATGATTGTCAGCTTTGCATAAATGGAAAACTGTTAGAATGGTTTTGTGTGTCTAGGCAGAATGTTCTGTAAAAAGGAAGGAGAGATGGTGAAATCGACAGATGGTTGAATACATCTCGGCAAGTAGTTGTACTTGGACTATTGCAAAGAATGTAGTATTGAAAGAGGCAAAGATGGAAGTATATAAAAGTGTGTTGACGTCAACATTATTTTATGAATGTGAAGTGTGGATTTGTTAGGAGAAACACAAGAGTAAGGTGAAGGCGAGTGTAATGAGATATCTGAGAAATGTATCATGAGGAAAAACTCATATAAACAGTGAGTACTGAATAGGTGCTGAAGGAGCGTGGTTTGAAAAGTACAATAGGTCAATGTGAAAGAGGCATTATGCATTGGTTTGTGCATGTTGAGAGGATGAGAATGGATCGAGTGACAAAGCAAATATATGAAAGTAGAGTTTGTGGATCAAAAGGAAGGGGTAACCTATGTAAGACATGGCTAAAAATTGTAGACAAATTGTGGGATAAAGAGATTAAAAAAAGACTACACTATAAAATGTTCAAACGTTTAAGCATAAATTTAACTATAATCCTAAACTTAATCCCAAAATGTGTAATTTAATACTATTGAAGGATTACATGAATAGAATGCACAAAGGCATTACTATTACATAAATAAATTACTATTTGTATTGGTGATGGAAATAATAATGAATAAAGTGGCAGAGAAACTGGGCGAGGAGAAAATGAAAGCAATAATAATGCAGATGACTTGATAGTATAGAGGGGGAGAAGGTAGGAAGTACATTAACAACTGCAGGAATGGAATGAGAAGGTGAAAAAGTGTGGAATGAAATTTAGTATAGCGAAAAGTGAAGTGATGGTGATGACAAGCCAAGAAAGGGTATAGAACTGGATGGAGTAGATATGAAAGAAGAAAAGAGTGTAAAATATCTTGGTAGTGTGATTGAGACAAAAGGGGGCAGCAGGGTGAGGTATTCTTCAGGTGTGTAAGAAAGAGACCTACTATGGAAAAGAGAGGTGCCCCTGAAGGGTAAGGAAGTGTTGTATCTAGCATACTTCATATCGATAGTAGGGGATCGGAAAAACTGCTCCTTTAGTGGAGCAGAAGCAATCTGCTACCGCTCCTCCACTGGACCTGTTTCTTTTACTTTCTTTTTGTTACTGTGACTATTTTCAAATTTGCTCCTAGTAGGGCTTATCACATTCCTTGCTTGTATCAGCACGTTTCTTTGTACTAGCGTTAGTGAATATCAGTGAATATGCAGCAATTACTTTTGTTTTAATTGCCTCTATAAAACTCTAAATTATCCCAATTATAAATAAAAACATTTTAACGTTGCTTATTAAAGCATTACCAAGACTAGTATAGTTTGTGAACTGGCAGTGTACAGGTAAGGTGCCAGTTTTCTGTGCTGGAGTTCAATCATTGGTCCCAGCAAAGATTTATCTGATTGCCAAACACTTTACCTTTGACAAGACATATATTAATCACAACTTGTGAATGTGTGGAATGCCAGGCCTCCACCGTGGTTCGGATCTCAAGTTACGTATGCAGCGTAAACTTGGGCTTTGGATAAAAGAGAAACAAGGAAAGTGGAGGCCATAGGAATTATTTTTTTGGGGAGCATGTTAGCTGTCGCCAGAAGAGATAGGATTAGGAATGAAGATCAAGAGATGGGCTACAGGGGATACATGAGATAATTGGGGAAGCATGGATGAGATGGTATAGACATGTAATGAGTATGGAAGGGGAGAGTATTCAAAGAAGAGATAGGAGGAATAGAAAGCAGCAAGTAGGCAAAATGGTGGAAAGACAGAGTAAACAGACACAGTCACAGGCTGGAAACAGTTCATTATGATAATGATGATTATGATTAGAAAAATAAGAAGTTACAAATTAGGTAGGTACTTGTAAAAAATTTGTAGAATGTATTTTGTTAAAACAATTATTTTCCATTTTAGCATACCTCAATAAATTAAACTAAAATCGATGAAGGAGTATGGACATTACTAAGAATTTATTTTAATTCAGTGGCAAACATTATATAAAAAAAACTAAGCTTACCCTTTTTATAATAAAATATAAATTTATATTTTCAAGAGTATATATCTTTCTTCTACTTTGTTTTATGACAACAACAAAAAGTTACTTTTAGTTGAAAAAATAACTTGTGAGCCCTGTGTTTAAATGTTTTAAATCCAATTTCAGTTGATATATTTTATCAACATATTACTAAAAAAATGCTGTGAAACTTGAGCCTGCCTGTTCTCAACCTGCAAGACCCACAGAATCTAGTTTCATTCAAAGAAAGGAAAATATTCCTCCTTCAATTATACCAGTTTTGTGAAAACAGTTTCAAATACACATTTTAATAAGATACAACTCTTGGTAAAGCGTTCACTTTGAGAATACAGTCCAGTTCAAAGTCCTAAGACAACGAAATCCCAAGACTGAAATCCTGGCCAGTTCATTACTTCACTCAGGGTTTGATGAAGAAACAGAAGCCCACACCCTTGGATTGATTCTGCTAAATATATAATTGAAGATTCTAGAGCCCTTTAACTTTTTGTTGTCCCCATGTCTCACTGGCCATTCAGGTTGCACACATATATACTAGTTACACTAAGGTGTTAGGTATGACGAAGTGTACCTGCATTCGTGCTGAGGCAGAGTGGACAACTATTTTGGAAAAAATAACACCCTCATTACACCCAACCGAGATTCGATCACAAACTTAACAAAGGTGACATAAAAGATTTTTATTCCTTTATCTCAGTTTAGGTTAATACCTCAGTCAACAGTGAAAGATAGCTAGGAAGTCAAAGGTGTTTCTAAAATAAAGCTTCACTGGTCACCAACCGAATTTCATCTTGTGTCATCCATGAAAGATGAATCAAATGTTGTACAATCCATTAACTAAAATAGATGTTTGAAACTACAAAATATCTAATGTATTGCATGTGATACTTTTTAACATTCCTGTCAGTAATGTTGCATGTGTAAATTAAGCTTGCATTGAAAAAAAGTGTTACAATCTAAAAATGTTTTTAATGTATTTACTTCAACCACATATCAATGGGAAAACTATCAATCTTTCCTCAATCTTATTGTTTTCAACCTGCAGAAATTCCTATTTCCCCCCCCCCTTAGGATCAGTAATATAATATGAAAACACTTTAGTAATGCATTTACACAAAATTTGTTTTCCAGCTGATTTACATAGAAACAATTTAATTTTAAGAGTAATTAAATAGAAGAAAAATCAGGCACTGCTAGTTAAACTCTATACATCTGCAATTTTGTTTTATTGAAAACAAAATGTCAGCACACAATTATAAAAAATGGTCAATAGGAACGTAATTCTGGTTTTTGGCACTAGATATAGATTAAACTCGCTGACAAACATGCCAAAACTATTTGCAACTTTAGTGAAAAGTTGACTGACTCCAATTTCAAATCAATTTCGAATGTTTAATAATGTATTATTGCTTCAATAAGGAGGTTACTGTAGTGTGTGAAAATTAAATTAGTTTATTGGATATAGCTTTAATACACACTAAACATATGTTTTAAGTTTACTATGGTATTTGTTAAAATATAAATTAATAGTAAAACCAACGTAACACTAAAACATTAAAGTTTCCCTACTTCACAATAGGTGTACAATGTCCCAACACTGAATGTGAAATAAAATTACAGCTGGTGGTTTGTGGGGTAATGAGTTCACATTGGTTGATATTTTTTCTCAGAGTAGTAACCAGGTGACAAACAAAAATAAAATGTCTACAACTTTTGTAATTATCTCATTCAATCTCCTCTCCCACCTCTTAGGAAACATAACTGATATAGATCAGAAGCTTAAAAAAAGTTTATTAAAAAAAATGTGATGGAATGCCTACACAGTGTATTACCAGTACCCATATATGGTCATTCCAAAAATATAGCATTCGTTTGAAATTAATTTCCAAAATTTATTTTTTACAATTATTTACAAAATGTATGTTTTATCGAAGTGATTATTTATTCATAAAAAAGATTATATAGTCAACAGTAAACTTTTAATATTTGTTTTATATTAAATTACATAAAATACATGAACAGGTGAAGAAATATGTCCATTGTGTTACCGTTCTACAAAAAATGGCCCAGCTAACAAAACTATGAATAATGCATTCTTTTTATGATACTGGCTGATCAAATAGAATACACAATCGAAATAAGTGTAAGAAATTATATGTTACATTATAAACCCAAAATCGAAAACTCAAACACAATGTCCCCATGTTACTATTTTTTCTGTTAGTATGTCTTAAACTTACAGTAATATAAGTGGATTATAAAAGATATAATTTTTCAGGCTTTTTTTTTTCAAATCATAATTATTTGTACTTTAATGACTCATTGTTTTACATTTTTATTTATAATACTTTTTCATAAAAGTAGAATAACATAGCAGTAACACAGTGACAAGATGATAACACAAGGGACACATATTTTTAAGAGGCTTGGATCGTTATTATTATTAGCATACATAACTAATTCAAACATTGAACATACTTTTAATAAAATAATATGTATATTGTAAAGTAGAAATTTGGAAACACTTTGAAATTACTTCTCATAAATATCAACTGGAGTATTGAAGTGGTAGTAAATGCAGTCACTTTTCATTTTTAGAGTTGGTGTTTCAAGGACTTCAAGAACTTGATCGAACTTCACATGTGAAACACCATTCTCTTTGATTCTATGATTTCTACCACTTTCATCAACTGCTCTTAGAAACATTACCTTGATATCACCATTATCTTCAACTTCAGTTTGTGCCACTCCTACATATTTATATTTAGTTGAATTTCCTTTTCCTCCTTTAATCTGAACTAACATGTACACTCCACTAGTGACATTTTTTGGGTGGGCTCTTTCACCGTAGACAACTCTTTAAAAGAGATATCTTTATTGAAAGAGCTAGGCTTATGTAATCCCTTGATTATAGGCCTATCATTTGGTTCCAAAAGTTCATCTTCAGTAGAGGTTGTGTGAACATCATTATAAATATTTTCTTTTTTTATAATGTAGGCCGCATCCTGTTTTCCCCCCCTTCATTTTCATTATTTACAATATAAGAATTATATGTGCCATAGCAATTGCAAAACCCTTTATTACTCTGTTATTCACAGTAACAACTAATATCCCGATAGATGATACACCCTTTTTCTTTTACAATTAACTGATTTAAACGCATAGTTCCAGATAGCACTGGTATGATCAATGGAAGTGTTTTGCGGACACAATCAATTTCTTCTGCAGTCACAACAAACAACTTGTTTCCTTTTACACCAATTGAAGGAACTGGTGAACATTAGCAATGTCATTACCATGGGACACAAGTCTGTCATCTGTTCACTTTAAACTGCTCCAATTCTAACAGCTGCTCCTTTGCTATGTCAAGCTTAAAAAAAAAGAGACTATGTTCCTTGCTTGAATCCATTTTCACAAAATGTGTGACTAAAAAGGTAAAAGTTTTGTTTTTGTCTGTACTGTGTACATGGTCATCAGAAAATGCATGTAGTGTGTCCATATTAGGGTCATTTGTCTTGTTAAAATTCATTATAGGTGCTAGGTGGGGCCATATTGCACTAGGATTATGCTCATTACAAGTAGACACTGTGCAGAATGATTCTGGCTCACGTTGCTTACAATATAAAACACCCGTGTGAAGTGAGATTTGATTTCGCGATGCTCCAAAATAGTGGCACTGAACTTCTTCTGTAAGCTTACAATTGTAATTTTTGCTAAAATCGATGTGAATAGCAGCCTCATTTGGCTAATATTGCTGTGTAACTTAAAGCACAAGTATCTTGTTTATCAACTGTAGATGTCGATACATAAAATGGTTGATGAGCTGTAAAAGACGAATAAGAACAATGTCCTGCTTCCTTTAAAAATTTATTAAGTTAATTCTTCATGATAACTTACATGTACCTTTTCTGTACTTTTTATGTTTTTTGATGGTTTCCTTTTTGCATGAACTAGCTCTTCTTACATCATCTCTTAAATAGAACTGTTGTATCATCTTAACAGTTTTAGACAGCTTTTTTTTAGCCTTTGCAATTTTGCACTTTAGGTCTAATGCTTCGAAACCTAACTCTCGAAGCACCCTGTGTTTCTTGAGCAATTTACTCCTAATAACTGCTCTTAAGCCTTTTTTATTTCTTTTGTACTAAGATGACATGGTGTGTGTCAATGTGTAGTACTTAAACTGTTTTGAGACTTTTCCAATTCATGGTGTCCTAACTCCTGGTTAACTTTTTTCCAAAAATGCTTTTGTTTTTGAATGTGGGGTGAATTGTTTGCTTTTGTGGCTTTTTCTGCTTTTACTTGCTTTGTAAGCAATCTTTCTGTATTTTTCAATACTTTGCTTCAATCTTTTTATTTTCATTTTTAAGCTGCACGTTTTCCTTGTCGAGTTTTGTTCTATCCCATCTTAGTTTTATACGCCCTCTTGTTGAATTATCTTCTTGAATATCATTCACATGGGTGACCTGCTGGTCTAGGGGTAAGGTGTCAGACTTCTATGCTGGCGGCCGGGGTTCAATCCTCGGTCCCGGCAAAGATTTATCTGATTACCAAACCCTTCCTTCACCTCTGACAAGACATCTTGTGAATGCGGGGAATGCCAGGCCTCCACCGTGGTTCGGATTCCACGTTAAACTGTAGGTCCTCCATTTCATCTCACAATCACCCTACCATTACACATTAGCGTAAGTGCGTACAACCCGAACGGGTAGTAAGACGCGGTGCTAATAATAATAATATCATTCACTTTATTTGGCAAGGGAGATGAGGTTATACCAATGGTCTCTTTATGAGATTTCGCAACACTTCTCTAAAGATTTTGCTAGCTCATCACTTTCTTCTCGCCAATCTTTTTTCTCTCATTGACATATCTTTAACCAAATGTTTTGAAGAGTGATACCTTTCTCGTGCATTCTTTTACTTTGTTTTTAATCTTTCTTTCTTTCTTCTTTCTTGGTACTGCCTTTGTTTCTCTGCTGCTGTTAATGGCATTTTCTGTACAGATAACAAACAATGTACTTAAGGTTAATAGTTTGGATCTATAAGTGGTCAAGTAAATATATATTAATTACAAATTAATTAAAGATAGGTAGAGCCTAGAGTAATCAAATTGTCTACTGTGTTACAATGTACAAGGTAGTATAGGATACATGTAACAAAGAGAACAGTCTAACTTAAGAATTTAGCCATGTGCTGATTGAAAGTGAATAATCACTAAGCCAACCAAATGTACAAATAGAGCCATGAGTAATAATAGCTATAAAGCATATTAAAAAAATTTAAATATATCTGCTGACAATAAAGGTAACACAATGAACAATGATTAAAAACAACTACCTTGAAAAAACACACTTCTTTAAATATTGGCACTAACAACCAAAGCTAACAAAAATGGTGTATCATGGACTCAATTGATCTTCTTTACAACCTTTGTCTTCACAATGATGCCAACTAAAAGTTTTAAAATGTCCCAATAATATAACAAAGGGGAAGTAGCACAGGGACAAAAATATGGGACACACATTTAATTTATAGAATATACACAATAAATATAAATCGTATTTTGACTTTTGATTTGAATTCTTAGTAATATATTCTTTCCCTATGGTGTTAAAATATATTATTCACATTATTGTAAGACAGGAGAAAACTAAAAATAACACTTTAAACTGTAAATTGGGACACCCATTTTAATACTACACTAGTTCAAAGGTTGTGTAGTTTCAGACAACTTAACAAATTTACTAATTTTAAAAGTATATTTATAAATCAAGATGTTTCTTGCTGATAATATGGTTTTGTTTCAATTTTATTATCTCTTTTAGTTTATTTACTGATGATACATATATTTTCAGACACTAAAAGTGCTTTATTTTTGGAATGACCCATAGACATGTTACATCTGGACCTATAATTATATTTCAGCTTCAGAACATAATTCTGAAATCTTGATTTCAAACCACCAATGCAACATATTTCCCTATTCTTTGTGTTTGAACATGTTTTTTAATGTATAGCACGGCTATGATGTATTATTTTGGTAACCTAATTTTTTTTTTAATAAATAAATTATGAATGATTAAAATATATCATGTCTACTCAACTTGACTTATGAAATTCCCTAACTTTCCCTAAAATTCCCAACTCAAAAGTATGTCACACACATCTATCCGCACCATCCCCCTTCCCAACCACATCTTTTAAAAATCTTTTTAATGAATAATAGTAAGTTTTGAAATTAAAATAAACATGTTTTTTTGTATTAACATAGTCTAGGCCTACTACGAATTATAAAATATATTATACAGCTACAAAAAAAAAAGTTTGAATTACATTTCAATTTACTGATTCAGTGATTATTATATAATTTCATATTTTGAGTAAACAACATTTTCTCAGATTTTTTAATGTAATTTAAGAAATTCCTCACTTAATTCTTTTTTCCCCGACCACTTAAAATTCCCTGATGGTAGGCACCCTGAAAAAGGTGCAGAGGAAAAAATGTGAAACATTTGTTATGTTTAGCTAAGATTTTTTTCAATCTATGTATATTTAATTAAATATATCTAAGTTCAATTTATAAAACAAATGTATTTAGATGTGCAATATTCCAAAATATCCTCAATACAGGAAATTCTGTGGATCAATTTAAACATAAAATATTTTCAATGGTTTGCATAAAAGTAAATAAATAAACTTCCAAGAAAGATTTTATGATGACCTTAAAAGTGTTATAAACTATGCTAACTTAACGATGTTGTGGCAATAATCATGAGCTGTCTAATATATATTTCATACATAAATGCATGAGGCTTTTTTTTTTATTTCTGAAATGAACGGAATAAAATCAAGTACAATTATTGATACGTGCATAATGTTGAGGAAATTTTATTCTAATACCAATTTTTATTTTAGAGTGTATGACTTTTCTTAATGTTTATAGTTGTTCCTTCCATATTCCTTTGAAACTATTACCAAAGTACAGATAGGTTTTATTAAACTTTTTAGAGAGTTTAGGAAATGCAGTGAATATTGATACTACTTACAAACATATCAGCTGTATTATTTTAATGAATGAGCATGCAAGTAGATAATGAAAATGTGATTAATCTACGTAGTATGAAAATCAGGGTGCAACTATTTGGATTGTACAAAAAAACAAATGTTGCCAAGAACACATAATTGCACTGCATTTTGACTAGTAATCCAAACTATTTAGCCCTCTGTGTTTACTGGCTCCCTGGCATGATGAATCTTAATGTGTTTGTTATGGTTAGACTTTGTCGTCGATGCTTTGCCGCAAATGTGGCAAGCAAACGGACGGGCGCCGCTATGCACTCGCAAGTGTTCCTTCAAGTAGTAACTGCGGTGGAAAGTCTTGTGGCAGATGCTGCAGGCGTATGATTTGTTTGTCTCATGCTCTCGAACATGCCGAATACAATTGTATTTTCGTATAAACTGCGCACCGCAGAAATTGCAAGTGTATGGGCGTACATTGCGATGTGAATTAATGTGTGACACGTAGTCTGAGCGACGAATGAAAGCACTTTTGCAGAGAGTGCACTTGAACGGCTTGGACGAACGAGACGCATGCGTCCAGCGATGAAGCTGCAGATTCCATCTTGTGGTGAAATCTTTTCCACAAATGGGACAAGAGAAAGGTCGAAGTCCAGCATGAACACGTAAGTGAACAGCAAGTGATGTCTTGAGAAACATACCCCCACAAGTTGGACACTCTATATTCTCAGTCTCTCGAGTATTTTTTGAAATGTAACTTTGATCATGAGCCCTGCGAATATGTCTTGTCAAGCTTGCTTCATGGACAAAGCGTTCGCTGCAATACATACACGACTTAGGTTTCTCGCTGTGAATCTCTTGATGCCAGACCAACTTCTTTTTAGAGTGGAATATCTCACCACAGTGGCAGATGAAATCTTTTACCTTCTTCTTTAGTTTCAGGTGATACTTATTTTTGTGTTGTATAAGATTGCTGTAGCGGCGGAATGTTTCATCACACATAGGACACTTCAAAGGGGCATTACCTGTATGGGAATTGCTATGCTCTAACAATTTCTGTCTAGTAATGAAGCCCTTATCACAGACAGTACACTTATAAGGTTTAATACCAAGGTGTCGCCTAATATGGAGGCTCATGTTTTGCCGCCGGTAAAAATACTTGCCGCAATGTGAACATTCTAATGGGTGTACCCTGTAGTGTAGAGTTAACTGGGATTCAGAACCCAAGTCTTCTTTACAGGTCATGCATGTATATTTTGAGTTGCTCCTTCTTATATGTGCAGATGCAATATGATTTTTAAGCGCTTTGTCCGAAGGGAGCACTTGATGACATTTATTACATAAACGCTTACCATCCTGACTTTCTATCAATTCACTTTCAATTTTATTCTGCTCTTCTATAGACTCTAGTTCAATTTCAACTGGGAACTCTGCCCCACCCTCGTCAACCACACACATCTGTACTTCTTGGCTAATGTTAACATCTTCTTTCAGCATGCCAGGATCATTGTCCGTTTTGACGACCACTTGTTCAAAGTTTGTGTGATCCGCCTCAATGCAAAGTTTCCTCTCTTCATTGGTTTCTTCTTTCACCTTACTACTCCGAGTCTTCCTCTTACCAGCGCTCGGCTTTTTGGGTAGAGCCCTGGAATGGCCACTTGCACCCTCCCCTGGGTGACATGCTGCTTGGTGGACACGGCGTTCCTTTGGACAGTTGAATGAATTACCACATGTCCAGCACATATACGAACGAAGAACCTTTGATTTGCGCTGGGTTTGTTGCTTTGACAAAGTGGATTTGTTTTTGTGGGGTTTACCACCTTCTTTGATGTTCTCATTGATGTTGCCAGTTTGTTGGGTGACAGTGTTAACTGTGGAAATTATGTCCATGTTGCCTTCACCATCAGAGCCATCAGACGCTTCCCAGCTTTCTCGTGCCAATAGGTCGTATGAAGCAGACACATCTTCATCTTCATTTCTGACAGCCTGTTGGGGAAACAAATAGGCTACATGTATTAATGTAATTTTAAATTATTTAAATTTGTTTTAAGTAAAAAATATATATATTTGTGTCTATTTAAATAAAACTATCTGTAGGCTACAACATGTTTTAATTTAGTAACAGGAACTAAACACAAAATATAAACTTGGAGTAAGTTAGAAATTTTTTTAAATATGAAAAGTCCAAATTAATGATTGGCTTATAAAACTATTTGGAGGAGGGTAGGCTGTCAATATTTATTACAAAAAATACAAAAATCCCATGTATGCTCTTCTACAAAACAATGCATTGGACACAGTCAGAAAATGTTAATTTCTTGATGTTTGACAAATAAAATTAACAGCAAAAAAACAAAATTTTCTTATTTATTGGAGGTATTTAACATGCACTTTCTGACCTGACTGATTGTATCAACATACACGAATTGTCTATGAGCGAGAGCAAATGGATCTACCAATTTTGCCGGTAAAGGTATTTTCACATACCTTCTAGGGTTCTTTTACATGCCACATCAACAAGGGATCAATGGCTTTACTTCCCCTCCAAAGGAAGTAGTTATAGGCCTACAGATTTCTATTACTCAAGAAAAATGTGTCGACCCTGGCTTGATGTGAACCCACCAAGACTAAGGTTAACACACAAATGTTATAATAAAAATAAATGGCATAGATAAGTAAATATAGTATCCTGAAACTATAAAATAACCAGTTAAAATCATATGTACACAATGTTTGTCATGAATAGTTAAAAGGAGAAAATAGTCAAATCTTGATTCTAAAAAAGTTATTTGTCATTATCAACCTTAATGGATAATTATTTGTAAAACTCTGATGAGGCGCATCACCTCACTTTTCACTAAGACCGATGATGACATAAAAATGTCTAAAGATCTCCATTAATAAAAATGCTTATGGGTGATTCCAG
This sequence comes from Timema californicum, assembly GCA_902141385.1. NCBI lineage: Eukaryota > Metazoa > Arthropoda > Insecta > Phasmatodea > Timematidae > Timema > Timema californicum. Next base: position 52,140 of record CABFOW010002001.1, read on the forward strand.
CATTATGTGTGTGACTTTCAGAGTCAATATTTTATAGTTTCAATTACATTTTTGAAGATTAGTTTGAATATTTTTCAACTATCATATTTTATTTCAATGTATTAAACTTTTTTTATTTATTTTAAAATACATGATTGAAGTATTTACAATGTTTTTATACTTTATTTTTTTAAATGTTATGTGTGTGACTCAGAGAATTACCACATTCGAACAAGGACATAATTACAATTTTTTTACTGTTAATTCATTTGCTCTAATTATGCAGTTTATATTATTTCCACTATTAATGAGTAAGTTTATTAATATTGCATAGTGCCAAAATGTTTGCATTCACATCTTTGCTGCATAAAATTGTATGCATGTATGTTATGTGTATTACTTACCAAATTTAACTTGAAATTTAAAATAAATCATAAATGAAGGTAAGTATGGTGGACAACTTTAAATTACATTATTTTATTTTTCAAGTTCTTTGTAAAAACTTTTTAAATAACATTTAAGTCTTAATATTTTCTATTTTATTAAGTGTTATATGTTTTAATAACTCTATTAAAATTTTTAACCATTTTTAAATCAAGTTTTGAGTATTTCCCCCTTTTAGTTATTGACAACAAACATTGTGTTTACGATTTTAACTGTAAATTATTTTAATGTTTCTATGGCGTATATATCTAAAGACAATAATTTTTACTATAAAATTTGCATTTTTTAATCCTATTTATTGTCAAATATCAAGAATTTAACAGTGCCTCAAGAAAATATCAAAATGTATCCTAAAATTAAAAACCATTATGGAAAAACAAATTATGGATTTGGCTTTTTAAGGAATTAACCTTGGCTTAAATTTAAATTTAGAATATGTAAACAGCGTATAACCCGAACGGGTAGTAAGACGCGGTGCTAAATAATAATAATAATAATAATAATATGTAAACCATATTATAGTGTAGTCCCATAAGTTTAACAACCTACTATTATCATTATCACTATTATTATATAATAAAGAAAATTGAAATAATAATAATAATTATTATTATTATTACTACTACCCATTCGGGTTATACGCACATGTACGCTAATGTGAAATGGTAGGGTGATCGTGAGATGAAATGGAGGACCTACAGTTTAACATGGGATCTGAACAATGGTTGAGGCCTGGCATTCCACACACTCACAAGTTGTGATTAATACACATCTTGTCAGAGGTAAAGGAAGGGTTTGGCAATCAGATAAATCTGTGCCAGGACCGAGGATTGAACCCCGGACCCCTAACACAGAAGTCTGACACCTTACCACTAGACTGATAGGTCACCATGCAACCTACTAATTACAAACTTTGTTTCTTGATTCCAGCCATGTTTTAGGACTGATTGCACTTCTGACAGAACACAATAGGACTTTTCTACTTTTTTGTGTTTTACATGATTCTAAAGGTGTCTTAAAGTTTTCTTTTTCTTTTCATGTTTTGACCACTTGATTGTTTAATTCAAACTGTACTTGTAGTAGGTCCATGGTTACTTCGTTTGTATATTCAATATAGGCCCTATAAGTATGGCATGCAGGAAATTACCTCCTTAAATCAATAAAACAAATTTTGGTTAAAGTAGAGCCTATTAACGATAAATAGTGACCCAAATCCCTCTTAAACCTTTTCCCTAATGTATCTATAATAACAATAACAATAATAATAAAAGTAACGATACTAATAATTTTTACAGTAATAACGTCTAGGCCGAAATGATATTTTTTAACCCCCAGAGGTTGGGGGGGGGAACATTGAGCAATGGTCTAAGCCAGGCTGTCCCATGAAGGTCAAAGAGTTTTTATGAGAGGCCTAAGCTATATGATATTTGGGTATTTAGCTAGAGACTCACAAATCAATTTGTTATGTATACTAAATCTTAACTGGTTCTCAAACTCACCTGAACCCAGAGAGAACTGTCGTTACCACCAACACTTTCCTGTTCCGAGAGCTCGCCTTTTGGAGGCATAGTCTCATCTGCCTGAATGTCCAAACTGGCTGCAGTCGTGACTTCTACCTCCACGTCTTCAATCATCTGATGTGGTGAGATTGTGGTGAGTGCTGTCAAAGACCCAGAGCTCTCTTTCCCTTTCAGCATTTTTCCAGTGTTGTCCAGAAATTCGCTTGGCACCAGAATGTGAATGCCATCGATCTCGATAATATTTACAGTCCCTGGAGATTCTAGAGTCAAAACTGTGTTGCTACTAGCTGGTTCACCTGTGTTTGTTAACAAATCTACTTTCATTTCTTTTAAATCATATGGTATGTTTTCAAATTTACCATCCCTTGACGAATCATGTTTTGATGAGTCAAAAGAGGACCTGCTGTCTGAGGTAATGAATTCCTCACCACTGACTGGAACTTGAATACACCTTGAGGACCGTCTAGTGATTGATACAATTTGGAGTCTTTCTCTTCTCTCAGAAATATTTCCATTTGATGGGTAGATTTCTTCTATTTCCTGTTCTTCTGCCAGACTCTCAGTATCATCTTCACCAATGCAATTTTCAATTTCTGTGGATAAATTTAGGTCGTTCTTAACTTCTAAACTAGGACTCAATGCTTCAACATCATTATCTTCAACAGTTTCACCTGTTTCTATTCTTAATTCACTACAGCCTTCAGTTTGTCCAACTCTTTTATTCAACATATCAAAACATTCAGGAATTTCAACTTTAGACATACACAATGTTTCTTCATGGGAACAAACTAGTCTATCTTGAGCAAAATTTCTTGATGTACTCGCGGCATTCTCAAATGTCCTTTGGTCTTGTATATGTATTTTATTTTGAATGATACTATTTTGAGTTGACTCTACACAACATTCACTAGACATATCCTGCAAATCTGAGCAATATGAAGAATTGCTCATGACCGTACTCAGAGGGAGTCTCGTTTCATTAACATGAAGATGAGGAAGGACTTTAAGTGGAGAGTTTGACACTGAGGTTGAATGGGCAAGAGTAGAACTAGAAACCTGACAGACCGGTAGCGATAAGCTTGCCGAGTGTGATATAGAGGTGGATGGCGGTGTGGAAGAAAGAGTTGTTTGAGCAAGTGTTGTAGCGGTTGTAATATTACCTTGCTGGGGTGGGGATGTGGGAATCAAGGAAGGTGCGGGAGGTAGAAATGGGCTCAAGAAGTGTTGCTGTGTAGGAGACACTACAGAACCAAGCTGTGGTTGTAACAAGAATGGGTTGTATACCATCTGGACAATTCCAGGTTTGTCCAAAGAGCGATGACTAGAATCAGAAGCAGCAAGAAATGTTGGTACTGAGACATATTGAGGTATCATGGGGCCCCCTTGGCAGGTGTTACTGTTTAGAAACTGCTGGTAGGTGATTGCTGTGGTATAATGGTTGCTACTTGGAGATGTAAACAAATTATTTGCCTCTCCAGTAATTTGAGCTTGGTTTAATGGAATGCTTGATGGTGAAAGAGTGCTTAATTCACCACAACTAGTATGTTCTCTACCCTTAGAAACCTTCACCAACGCTGCAATCACTTGATCTTTAGGATGAGTGTCCAAGTGGCTTTGAAGGGTAACACCTTCTCTCATGTATAATGTGCATACAGGGCAACAAACGCAATCACTGCCGTTCTCCATTATGAAATGTTTTAATTTACTATTAGTTTCTGAAAAGTGGATTATTTCCTTTAATTATTATATTAAAACACCTATTAGTCTCGGTATGAATTCAATGTATTAGTTATATACTAAACCAACACGATTTAATAAACTAAATCATTTTACGCCCAGAATCCATACATTAAACTGTACCTCAAGTCCTGTAGAGGCGCTGAGAAACAAATAAAAATAGTGAGAAAAAAAATGTCTAGACAAACTTCACAAATTCCCGTCTAAATCGTTACACAGACGTCATCTATTATTAATATGAACTTGAGACGTCCTCCCCAACCTTTTCAACCACATTTCATACATTTATGCTCAGAAAAGTGTCAATTTAATAATAAACAACTATCACACCACAGGTACAGATCGCCTACTGAGACTCCTTTCAGAAATCCAATCTAAGAATAATGCTCATTTGTTTTTCAGACCCATAGCTTTAAAATACCAGGTGAATAAGCAAAATAAAACTAGTGAACGGATCTTTCTAGAAATTTAATAATATTTTAACAATAATAGTCACAGCCGTAAGGAGTTTGTGAGAGAGAAAAAAACATGAAGCTGTAAGGAAAATGTCTAGCTAAATAGGGTTTAAGGGAGCATCATATTAATATTACTGACAAATTAAAATAATCCTCTTTCCCTCTTTGTACTTGCCTTTTGTTGAGGTTAATTGTCGCTCGACAATTAATTTATTCATTGTTTTGTTGGTAGACATATAACGCGAAAATGTATCTTTTGTTTTGCATTGTTTTGCATTATTATAAGAACAACTTGAATTCCTTATTGTTATCTTTTATTTTAAGTTCAAGTAAAATATCAGACACAACATAGATAGACAAGAATTAAATGACGTGTTGAATATTTGTTATTTACCTTTGTTATTTACTGACATAGACAAACAAAATCTATTAATTTGTTCAATAAACTTCGTAAAATCAACAACCTGTGTCTTTGCTGTCCCAAAAACTTAATAGGTTATGGGCCCAGGACAGTGCTGTAGGACAACGTGGACTAAAGCAAAGACAAGGAAAAGCAAATAATTTGCAAGCCGAAAGCAACAAGTCGAAGCCGCAAGACGTGAGCAGTAAGCCGTAAGTAGTAAGCCAAAAGTAGCAAGTCGTACGCCGCATGCAGCAAGCCATCACACGTCGACAGCAAGCAACAAGCCGTGAAATTTTTCGAGCGACACGTCATTTTATGTTTCATATTTACTTATTACAATTAGAACAGTATTATGACGCCAAGTCAAATTGTATTGAAAATTTTGAAAGACTTAATTAACGTCTAGTCAAGTTAAATTAATTACATTGATAAATTTATATTAAAATCAGTCAGTATGGACACTGTAAGATCTCATTTAGAAACTTTAAGTGAAGATGCTCAAGGAAAAGTCAATTTTGTATCTTGGAAATTTAAATTAATTCTAACATTAAAGTCAAAAGGTTTATATAATATTGTAAGTGGTCTCACTGTAAAGCCAGCAGGTGGCGCTAATGATGAGCAAGATATAGAGTGGGTCAACAAGGACCTTGAGGCTCAGACTTTAATAGGCCTAAATGTTAGTAGTAATATTGCGATCAAAATTGCAAATTGTACAACGTCAAGACAAATGTTAGAGAAATTGACAAGTTTGTATGGTACTGTGACAGATGTCACTGTAGAAGGTCTGCAGAGAAAATTTTTCAGTTTCACTTATGATGAAAACAAGTCAGCCGTGGAAAATTGTATGGAGGTTGTGCAGATTGCCGATGAACTAGCAAGTGAGAATGACCCGATGAGATCTAACTGGATTATCACCAGGATTATCAGCGTACTACCTCAGAAGCTGGCACATTTTAGGACAGCCTGGGATACCGTCACAGGAGCAGATCGAACTGTCGAGAGATTGATTGAACGCTTGAGGATCGAGGATGAGAGAAT
>CABFOW010002001.1:62912-77235 GCA_902141385.1 Timema californicum
GGGGGGGGGGGGGGGGGGTAAATTAAGGATACATTTAAAAAATCACATTGAAAGTTTCCCAGCGCGAGATTAACATTACACTGGGAGAGATCGTTCATCATTCTAGCAGTGAGGTCTGGATTCAAAACTTATCTTGAATAATCTCTCCTAGTGTAATGTTGAACACATGTATACTTCTTGCACTTCACGCTTGTACATTAAGGAGTCAGTTTGCATCTGGTTATTACTAACCACATGTATATTTCTTGCCTCTTGTGATTCACGCATGTGCACTAGTACACTAAGGAGACAGATCGCATTTACTTACTTGCACTTTATGGGAAAATGTTCCCTTGTGATGTTCTAGAAGACACATTTCGCTAGAGCTGGTTATATCAACTTAAGAGGGCTTTGTGCTCAGGTTTGATGGTCATAAATTCTAAATTTAGGTAAGCCACGCTTAATGCTTCATGTATACTCGGCTCAGTGGAGCCACGACTTGCCCTAAGTACAGATTTGTTTCAAATGTTTTCTTACATAAGCTATGAAGAGCTATATATGGTTATATTTACTTGTTATATAAAATACGATGAATTAATTTTAGACATGAAATTAAAATTATTGGTACCTAGAATGTTGTTTTTCCTTTTTTTTGATCAGTGTGTGAAAGGAGGAGAAGAATGCAAACGATAGAGAAATAATGGTGGAAGGATGAAGATGGAACCATTTCACTAAACTGACCAGCCACATGTTGTAAACAATTTCTATTGATGAATTGAAGTAAATGTTAGCTAATATTAAACAAATACAGTAGTATCTTATCCATTTGGTTCGATAATTTAGAATGGCTATCCTAAGTTGGATTAGCTAGGAACTGCAATTTAAACGTATAAAGGATGGAAAACTAATAATGTGATATGAATTCGACAGATTGAGACGGTGAAATACCGGGTCAGTCATCAATCAAGCTAGTAGTGAAATGACCATTCATTCTATTTATTCAAAAGTCAGAATGACAAAAAAATAAATCTGAATATATAACATGCTTTCCTTAGTAAGGAATCTGAATATCTACAATAATTATCACAAGTTGGACGGACACTTAGTATTTAATATAAGTCGGAAGGACTCTGAATATTTGCCAAATCTTTCCTTGTACATAACATACTATTCATTATAAAACTACTAAATACCTAATCATATATTTCCATTAAAAAAAACCTCTATATATTGGTCAAATCTTTCCTTGTAAATAACATACTATTCAGTATAAATTTATTAAATGCTTAATCATATCATTCCATAATAAAGACTATATATTTGTCAAATCTATCCTTGTAAATAACATACTATTCATTATAAAATTACTAAATGCGTAATCAAATCCTTTCATAGTAAATATATTTGTTAAGTCTGAAGTGCTCTGAATTTTTATCATAAGTCTGAAAGACTCTGAATATTTTATCATAAGTCTGAAGGACTCTGAACATTTATTATAAATCTGAAGGACTTTGAATATTTTATCATAAGTCTGAAGGACACTGAATATTTATTCTAATTTTAAAGCTGAAACGGAATTTAAACTCACAAAAGCCGAAGCTTAATTTGAATCTTAAATTTTTGTTTTGGGAAAACTTAGATGTGCTCAAGATGGATATCCTGCCATAAGTGTCTGTCCATAGATCTCTTGGTGGTATTTATTCGATATTTATTGCTCATAAAGGGGGAAAGTTGGGGTTACACACATACACACACACACACAAGATGGAAGCATAGAGTGAAAAGAAAGGGAAGAGGTAATAATAGGCGGGAACATGTGACGAGCAGGCCCGGGAAGGATACAGAACTATCTAGTGTCTTCAGCAACCCTCTAGCGTCGGAACATCGTACTTGCGACCACGTTGTGTTGACGAGCCTCCAGGTCTCACGTTGTCAGTCATAAAAACACGTTCACGATGGTCAGTTGCGTAGACTGGGAGATAGCTAACACAGGATGTAAACAGTGGAATAAGCCTAGGTGAGTTTAGGATATTATACTATTAGAGTTGTGGGGAAATATTACTAGTGATGGCTTAGTGTCCAGTTTTAAACTATAGCGTTGTAGCTCATCACACTCTACATTCTGATTTCACTGTCAATACTTAATGCAAGTTAAAACTAGCAAATGCAATGCTGTTAAACTTCATAATGCCCCTATTGTTTGTTGTGGGCTCTGGCAGTACTTGAATTATATCTTCTTATGCTATATCATCACAGTCTTCAACATCTGGCCATATAAAACCACCGAGGCTATGTTTGGTAAATTCAACTCTAAACCCAGTTGGAATTTGTTCTATCACCTGTCCAACAAAATATTTCTTACTCTTCTTCAATATATACTGAACAATTACCCAAGAAGTTACTCTTACTGATAAAATATCAGGTTCTGAATCATATGACACAATAGAAACATCCATAAATTATTCTACATCGGACGGCATATCGGAGTCTTCAGCATTAGAGCTAGATGGAATATCACCAGTGGGAGTTTTTTTTCTTTTGACTTTGATTGGGTTTGCTTGCTAGCCACTGTAGAGGTACCACTAGTTGTGGTCTTTACTGATTTTTCGTACTCCTCAAAACTAATGCTGCTGCTAGGTTTTACAAATATTGGAAATGTGTAAGAATATGTAAGAACTGTTCACTTCACCTTAGCTATACTTAAGTACAGCGCAATAGCTGACTACTACTACTATGAGATATTACACCGGAAATTGTCAATTTTATAACAGCCTTAATCGGTACAAGGCGAAGTCTATTCTGTTAATACCTGTTGCAGACATAAGACATTACCAGAGAAAAGGACATTAACCACACAGCTACAGATAGCAAGTCCTTAGGGTAACAGCTTTGACTCTCAACTTGGTCCTGTGGGCCTATCCCGGAGATGTTGTGAGTTTATCTTACTACGGTGAATCTCGCCATGTTCAACTCGAACTCGTAATTTCATATCTGTAAAGTAGCCATTCCTGAGTTAATAATCTCGCAATTCGTGTTGAGTCTTCTAATTTCGTATTAAGCGAAAAATTCCGAACTTCCGGTGTCAAAAGTTGTGATTCGAGATTTACTTTATAGCTGTGTGAACGCACCCTTCAGCCATTTAAACAATATAATCACAAAAATGTTGTCTTCGACATCTTCGTTTTATCTCGGTTTTATTTTTTGTTGGTTAAGGTTAGCTCGATAAAGTCTAAATAAAATTGGATTGGAAGAGAATAAGCAAAGAGCAAAAGCAGATTACAATTTATGTTTGTTTCTTTGTTTCGCTAAATGATTAAATAAAAAGCTATTACTAGTATAACTTATTACATCATGAATGATATATCTTAATAACTTTAATAGATACATAAAAAGCCAAAATTAAATAACATACAGCATATGGATGGAATGCTTTTCTATTTGAATAAAACCGTTTATTAAGCCTGAACAAATTAATACATTTCTTATCACTCAGCTCAAAAGCGTCTTCGCGTTCACGAAATATACGTGGCATTCTATTAAATTCATTTTCAAATTCTTCAAGTTCTCTTATTATCAAATAGTAAGGCTATGTTTACGCCATTTTACATTTTGTCCAACAACAAATATTTTCGAACTATCTGTTGCGATATTGACGATTCCGAGAGGTAGAACCGCAGTGAGATCTATCCGAATGAAAAAATCTCAATCCGTAACGAAATTTTTTTCAAGAATAGCTAAATAGAAAAAGTTTCGAGATTGTGTCACGTGAACGACCAATCTCGCAGTGGAATCAACTCGAAACATCTCGGGGATAGGCCCACTGGATAAAGAGTGTAGTTCCTCGCATAACCACAGGGTGCTATCATTACATTCTTATTACGACAGGCTGCTTCGAGAAGAGAATGGAACTATCAAAGACATGACATCGGTGGATGAGAACTTCTCAAGTGATGAACTTGTTCAATGGGAAACCTTGAATGACTTATTTCAAGCTTGTAAAGTTTTAATTACCATAATTTATAGTTTAAGTAACAGGATTTTTTTTAGAAGTAAATAAAAACTTCATTTTATTTTTGATGAGAGCTTTGATTGTAGGCCAAGAACTTTACCCAGTTTGCAAATAATAACTGAGGACTCTGGGGCTGGTCTTAAGTATTGTAACAAGTCAATTTTGCAATGTTTTCTTCAAAACAACAATAAACACGTGAACAAATATTTAAACAGTAGCTATTTCTAATGTTTCCTAAACATTAACAGTAAAAACAAGGTATATCCATTTTCACTATTTCTTACAAAATTATTTATTTGTTGTAGAAACGAATACAAATTATTATTATTTCAACATATCCGTGCAACTTATGTATCTTGCTTTTAATTATACCAATACATGTGTTGAATGTGTATATATATATATATATTTTTAAAATCAGCCACCAACTAGAATGAGAATGAAAATAAGATAGGGTAACTTTTTTTTATCATACCATTCCTCAGTAATGGAAGCGAGATAACCACTAAATAAATTTTATTGTATAATTTTTAGTGAAGATTATCTAGATAAATTTTAATATTTTCAACAACAGCTAGTAATGTGCAAAAACGTTTTTTTTCTCATATCTCAAAATTTACTTTTTTGTCAATATCAGGGTTCATTCTCATACCTTCAATTATCCTCTATACTTTTTAACTTACCAGTGCACACGTTTCCCCATAATTTAATCCACCCCGTTCTTAAATTAACAGTGGTTCAAATTCCTCAATTCTACCTTTAGGTCTTTGGTGTTTTGTTGCTAGCATAAAATAACCTTATTCTTGTTGATAATTCAACATTAAATTTTAAAGTCTTAATGAGAGAGATAGATATATTGCTTAACCTTGAGCTTATATAAAATAGTACACGCTTTTCCCCAATAGTGCTACGGCCTCATACACCATTTCGTAGGCTAGGTGAGTTTTTAATTTATTCATGTCATATCAGCTGCTAAATATGGCGTTAAACATTGATGATAAATCTTGGACAGGTTAGTTATGACTTAGCAATTCTATTGCGTTCCGGAATTTAATGCTATTGTATGTTATTAACTATAGAAGAGCACTCTATTTATATTTGAAACAAGCATAACTATACGCCTTATTTAATGTTTTTGAAATCAACAAATTGAGTGTCTTAAGTTTAAATTATTATAAAATAATTGTGATAATTTCAATAAATTCAACATGATTTTCATTCCCCAATCTTCAACATTAGTCGTTTAAGCTATTATAGTGGTTACATATTTTATTCATTTCCCCTCAAACGTTTTTAATACGACTATAACACTACTGCTTTAGGAATAGAAGCTTCTATGGTCAGCTCACTGCTAGCTTGATTGATGACTGACCCGGTATGTCGCCGTCTCAATCTGTCGAATTCATATTACATTATTAGTTTTCCATCCTTTATACGTTTAAATTGCAGTTCTGAGCTAATCCAACTTAGGATAGCCATTCTAAATTATCGAACCAAATTGATAAGATACAATTTTATTTGTTTAATATTAACTAACATTTACTTCAACTCATCATTAGAAACTGTTTACAGCATGTGGCTGGTCAGTTAAGTGAAATGGTTCCATCTTTATCCTTCCACCATTATTTCTCTATCTTTCCAGTTAAGAGCTATAGATTGAGTTATCTTATTTCAATTTGTACATAATTAGCTTTCAGGAAGCTACGCCTTATATTAAATCAAAGTTTAGATTGTGTAATGTTCATAAAATCATGCTTGATGCAAGGCTAAGTCATCTGGTGTTTGTAAAATCTTACTAGATAACAAGCTAAAACCATGCCATATGCATAAATAGTTGCTAAATTCAAGGTAGGATCATGCCACACACATGACATTGTGAGGGATACAAATGATACATGGTTGATACACACTTGGATGAATCAGGGAATTTGGTAGGGCAAGGAAAAATCAGGGAAATTTTAAAGTGGGCTAACTTAAAGTCTTATATTTTTGCAATAATTTTGTAAATACTTGAGTTAAAACCCTACTCCTGTGTAAGCTATTAGTTTTCTCTTCAACATGTGATTTTGCAAAGAGCATTAGCATAATCTTAGGCCTACTTCAAGTGCTCTTGTGTGTCAAAATTTTAATGAAAGAACTGTCTTGTATATGAAATGACACTAGGAAATTGCAAATTGTTTGGCCTGGAAAACCAATATTATTAAAAGTATTCCCAAACCCAAAAAATGTAAGTTACCAACCCTGAGGTACTATCCAAATATAGGACTCCCCTGGTTTTCTTACAAATTAACATATCTCACACCCAGAAAAAGTGACTATTTCTACTTTTATGTCATTTTATGTGATATGGGTCTTACACCGGTCACTTTTGATTAATATCAATATCCCTAAAATAATACTTAAAATATAATAAAATATTATCAATGTTGACTGCAAAAAATATGTTTATTTTCTAAAAAGTACTTTAAATGATCATTTGTAAGAAAACCAAGTTAGGATATGTTAATGTGGTATGCAGAATGAAGATGGACTTGATAGGATAGGAAGATTCAAGTTAAGTTAGTATTTCAGTAATTGCAGCCCCTGACAAACTACAAGGTTAACAAAGTTGGGATGACTTAATTTTTTATTTTATTTCAAAAGTTGACCTAGTAGGGTTTATTATGAAAAATTATCTGTCAGCCTATAGTAATTTTTATATTAATAAACCAATGGTAAGTTGTCTGACTTGTATGTTGCGGGTCCGGGGTTCAATCCTCGGTCCCGGCACAGATTTATCTGATTGCTAAACCCTTCCTTCACCTCTGACAAGATATGTATTAACCACAACTTGTGAATGTGTGGAATGCCAGGCCTCCACTGTGGTTCGGATTCCACGTTAAACTGTAGGTCCTCCATTTCATCTCTCAATCACCCTACCATTCATTACACATTAGCGTAAGTGTGTAAAACCCAAATGGGTAGTAAGATATGATGGTAATAATAATGATGATAATAATAATAATTAAAATTGATGATTATAAAAAACAATGTTTACTTTTCTTGTTTCTTAAAAATTGCTGCTAGTAGAGGTTCAACTACTGGTCTGAGTGGAAATTTCAAAATCAACTAAAAATATGATTTAAGTTAACCCATAAAACAAATTTAAAAATCTCAAAAGTGTAAAATTAGAGACAATATTAAAACTTATCTATTTACATTCACTTAGTGCCCTAATTTTATATAGGGTAATGGAAACAACCTCTTAATTCCAAAGCTCATCTAGAACCTCTTGATAGTACTGTTACAAATTTAATTTAACAATTTATGAATATTTTAACATGTTATTTGTAGCAGTGTTCCATTTGATATGTTTGAACATTGAAAAAATTATATAGGCTAACTTAATTTTAAATATTCTAACTATTTCATGGCTTTATTTTCAGAAGTGCGTGATTTGTTTCGATCATGGCGAGAGGAAAATGTGCGAAGAAGTTTAGATGTTGTGGACCTTTGGGAAACAGTTTTAGCTAAAAAGATCAATGCACTTGGAGATGAGAGTAGGTATATAAGCTAGTCATAAAAAATAATAAAATATAAACTTTTTATTATTTTAACGAAAGACATATTTTTTCTCAAAACTGTATCAAAAAATTAAGATACTCAATCTTTCATTAAGATAATAACAATAAGTAGCTAATCAATTTCATTCAAATCCCCTTCCGCGGTTACAGGAACAATAAGCTTATATTTTTGTTAATACAAAACTTATTATTTTCAAATCATAATTACGAATTTATTAAACTAAATACCAAAGTATTCTGAAAATTGAAAAAATGACACCTGGAAACGGGAATCGAACTCGGGACCTTTGGCTTAGTACGCCAATGCTCTAACCAATGAGCTATCCAGGAATCGTCTCGTGCCTTGGGTCATTCTTCCCTCACATTTTAAGGCAGAGTCTATGATGGACGTGCGGAAATCGTCGGCTACAAATGTGTGATTTTATTAAGCTCACAAGTTATCAGATAATGCAGCCACCTTTGACACTCTAGTTGGTTTATTGATGCCACTTGTACAATTATTATAATTGTAAGGGATTGCATATTTAGGAATCAAATAGCTAAAGCTATTATTTATGCATTTAATGAGGACTACTCCATCTAGATATATTCTGTAAATTGAAAAATTACACCTGGACAAGTGGCAACAATAAGCCAAATACCGAATTGAAGGTGGCTCCATTATCCGATCACACATTTGTAGCCGATGATTTCTGCACGTCCATCATAGACTCTGCCTTAAAATTTGAGTGAAGAATGACCCTGGGCACGGGACGATTTTGGGATAGCTCAGTGGTTATAGCATTTGCATACCAAGCCAAAGGTCCCGGGTTTGATTCCCATGTCCAGGTGTCATTTTTCAATTTTCAGAATATATCTAGTGGGAGTAATCCTCACTAAAAGCATAAATAATAGATTTGGCTATTTGATTCTTAAATACCAAAGGCTTATTATATAAATTATAATTTTGAAACCAACTCTAAAAGTTGTCATTGTCGTCGTCAAATGTTTCCAGCCTGTGGCCAGGTCAATTTAGTAAAATGCCTCCATTTTCTTCTATCCTTCCACCACTCTCTTCCTCCTTTAATTTCTTACATTCTTCTCCTTTCACTTGAACAATTTTTGTTATCTGCTCCTCCCATCTCTCACTTGAACAATTTTTGTCATCTGCTCCTCCCATCTCTTTCTTGGCCTCCCCTGCAGTTTTTTCCCCACATAGGCCTACTTCATTTTCAACATATTTTTTGGCATCCTCTCTTTTTTCATGCACATTACATGCCGATACCATCTGTGTTGCTTTGAGTTTATTTGTACAACCTTTCTTCCACTGACCCATGCTGATTTCACAAACTTGTTATTCAAAAGGATATATTAAAATGTAAACACTTTTCCACCTCAAACTTTACACAATCCATTAAATCTTCAACTGCTGATTTTACAAACTTGTTATCCAAAAGGATATATTATAATGTAAATACATTTCCACCTCAAACTTTATACACAATCCATTAAATCTTCAACTGTGGTGGGGTGGGGTGCCGGGGGGGAGAAAGTATTCCACCGGTTCACATTTTGCTTCAGTGGCTGTACAACCTGAGGAGGTTACTCTTGCACTAAATTATTAGATTGCCGATAACATGGTTTGGAGATAGGAGTTTGAATCCTAGTCAGTTTTTCTAAGGGTGGTTTTTACCTGAATGGTTTTCCGTTTTCCATGTACACAAATGTTAGTACACTTCCTCTAAATTCAACCTTCCTCATACCTAACTCATTAGCGTAATTGGTACATATCCGTGTAACTCGGATAGGTAGTAAAACTCTGTGCTAAAAAAAAGAAGAGAATTACCGTCAAAATTACTTATTGTTCGGGATTCAATACATTTATTCTGAAATGAGCGCACAAATTGTGAAAGGCAACAACTTCAAATAAAAAGTAATCACAGTTTAACTTAGAGATTAATAAAATAAAAGTGTACACTTTGACTAACAAAAACTTTATTCGTTAAATTTTTTTAAGGACAATTTATTTTAAAATCTAAGAATAAAATCTTACACTGTAAAAAAAATTGCTGTAAGCTTCTCAACATTATGTCTAGACCATATTTGATAAACATTCATATGTATAGGAATATTTCTTTTTTATTAACTATAATAGTGATCCGCCTTGGTGGCGTAGCTGGCTAACGCACTTGTCGTGATGAGCTCGACCGCTGAGGACGGGGAGATCGAGGTTCGAATCTCGGTCGGGTGAAATGGGGGTGGTTTTTCCTAAATGGTTTTCCACTCTCCCTCCACGCAAATGCGGGTTCACTTCCTCTAATTAAACCTCCCCAATTCCTAATCCATTAGAATAATTAGTACTTAAAGCATATAACCCGAACAGATAGGAAGACGCGGTGCTAAATATTATTATTTATTATTAACTATAATAGTGGGTTAAAAAAATCATTGTTAAATATTATTTGCATACTCTAAATATAACTTAACACTTATCTTTATAACGTACAGTGATCAAGAATAGGGAAAAGAGTTAACAAATGTGTTAGTGCAAGTTTGTAGATGTGTGTGACTGCATTGAATCAATAAGGGCCAATATCCTAACACTTTGTGTATGGAGAAATATATATCGTTTTAATCTTGGAAACAATATCTTTCGAGCGATACTCATATGCAAGTAAGTACTGTACTATTTTTATTCACACAGCAATTAAGACTTTGTGGATATTTTAGCTATGTGAAGTAATATTTTTAAGATGTTTATATATTAATATGTAAGTTGTTCAATATTATACATTTTCCCCTTTCAAGAAGGTCAGTGGTTACACTGATTAGCTCCACTACCTCCAGATTTTGATACATAATGTTGACCAACTTTCACACAACAATAGTAGATAGCAAATGAGTAACAAAAACACTAACAGCACTATTATCTACTAAGATAACTATGTTTAGAAAACTTAACCATATTTAAAACCATATACAAGGTGTGGCTACTAAATAACCGGACTAATTTTTTTACCACTTACCTGAGGTCTCAGCAACAACCAACAGGGTCAGATATTGATCTATTTTTTTTCTCCCTCTACCTTCCAAATTTCAAGGTTCTGCGACCGACAGCTCAGCCGTAGCCTTTGTTCGAAGTGGACTGTGTACCTGAGCTTTGTTGGAATTATGTTGAGTGTAAAAGGTGAGCAGTGTGTCAACGTGAAGTTTCTTGTAAAACTTGGGAAATTTGCCACAGAAACATACAATTTGTCAAAGGAAGTTTATGGTGATCAGTGTTTATCTTGTACTCAAGTGTTTGATTAGTTTAAAAAATCTAAGGAGGAGGAAAATGATCGAAGATTATCTGTGCCCCGGCCATCCCGCATATTAAAAACAGATGTTAATATTGAAAAAGTGACTGAAATTGTTCGAAAAAATCAACACTTGAGCATTTAAGCAATTGCTGACTTAGTTAATATCATTGAGGAAACTTATACAAATTTTACATGAAAATTTACACATGAAAAAAGTTTGCTCTAAAATGGTGTCAAAACTATTCACTCCTGAACAAAAGGAAACTCAAATGAACATCTGTGCTGAAATCCTTGATAACATCGAAAATGATCCAAACTTTTTAGAAAATGTGATAACTTGTGACAAATCATGGTTTCTTCAGTCCGACCCTGGAGCTAAGCGCCAATTCATGCATTGGAAGAGTCCCAGTTCACTGAGACAAAAGAAAGCATGGATGAGCAAGTCCAAATTCAAAGCAATGATAGTTTTTTTTTTATCTGGGCGATTGTTCACATTGATTGGATACCTGAAGGTCAGACTGTTAACCAGGTTTACTATAAGGAGGTTTTGTGAACGTATAATAATAAGAAGAAGACCTGAAATGTGGAAGAATGGATCGTAGATTCTACATCAGGACAACACACCAGCACACAAAGCGCTGGCTATCCAGAGGTTTTTGGCGAAGCACAAGATTCCCTTGTTTGAACATCCACCTTAATCAACTGATCTAGCCACGTGTTACTTTTTTCTGTTCCCGAAGATCAAATCTGCATTCAAAATAACTCGTTTCGAGTCTGTTGATGCTGTGAAGGAAAATGCGACGAAGCTCATGATCAGCCTCTCAGAAAAGGACCTGAAACATTGCTTCCAACAGTGGAAGATTCTTGTGGTGAGGTCTAGGGTTTGGAGAGGGGACTACATTGAAGGTGATAACATGTCCATTGAGTAATTTTGTAAATACAATTTTTTAGAGCATCAATCGGGTTATTTATTAGCCAAACCTCGTATTTATTCTAAAGTGTATATGTGGGTGTCATTATAGTTCAATATCATCTATTTATTGAATTTAACTTGTATCTAAAAATACATTTGAAAAGAATAATAAATTATTCATTAAATGAGTTATAAAGACAAATTACATTATTAGTCTCACAAAGAAAATAAATAAATCCATAAAAAAAATGTTTTCTCATTTAAAAAGTATTAAAATGAAAACATTTTAATGAGAATATTTCATTAACTATTTTTTTACATGATTTGAAAATTCCATAAAAATGATGGAAGATGGCCAGCTATGTTTTTCAAATAAATATGAAACTACATTGAGTAATTAGGTATTAAAAAACTGTTGAGAACATTGCAATGTTCAGCCTTAACAGACTCTAGAAATAATAATGTTTCATTATATTTTAGTGTATCCTAAAGAAACAAATTTGTTTCAATGAATCCTAAATTTACTGCTCTTCGGGCAGCACTTTAGGGTGTATCAATTATTCAAGGAAATCTATGATGAAGGTTCAATCATTTCAATAACTTGTCTTTTATTATATTGGATCCTGATAATAGTGCAATTTAGCCAGGAAACACTTAGCTATGTATAAAACTACTTAACAAATATCATTTGCCCAATTTAAAATTTATTTGTCAGAAATGGATCTAATCCAATATTTTATGGATACAAATTTCCAATCTGAATATTTATTTTACCTTCAAATCCCAAATTTCGGGAAAAATTATGAACTTAAGAGGAAATATAAATAAAACAAAAGAATAGAAAGTGGAAATAGTAACTAAATGTTAACACTTTTTGCTAAAATGCATTCTTTATAACCATCGATAAACATTATTAAAACTCTTAAACAAATTACAATTCAAGGTTTAAAAAAAATCTTTAATTTTTAAGATAATTAAGGATTCAAGGGTTCCTTCTCTAATATGTATGTTTGAATATACATCCACAATATTGGAGGAAAAGGGGCCTTAACGTTGTGCTAGGCCCCCCTTAAAGTAAAAATAGGGAGGACCTCAAGACCTCCCACTACTCGTTTCTTGAGTCCCTGCACTAGGTTTATAATTTAAATTTTCTTTGACTGAGCTTATATTGAAATTAAAAAATACTAGTCAATTACCCATTCTTTGCAAGAATTTTTTTTTTTTGTAGTACATATCAATATCTAAGAACCTTTTAAAGTTGACCCAATAAAAACCTGATAAGCAAAAGTTGAAAAGGCCAAAAAGTAGTGTGTTGTAGCTGTCATCTTGAAACAAGATGGTGGCCATAAATTTTAATTTTTAACCAGCTATAGAGTCAAGGCTTTAGCCCAGTGGGGCTTTTAGAGATTCAAACCTCCCTTCCCCCGAAATTGGACAAAAAAAACCCTGCCTTATTTACGGTTTAGATAAAACAATAAAATACAAGTACATGTATTGCTTGTCACGATCATAATTTAATGTTTATGTAGATTTATAAATATAGTTTGTTATTGTGTTCATTAGTCAGACAACCAAGCTGGATAGACTAATACAAAATATTAACTAAGAAAATATGAAGTATTAGTGCATGTTGAGAGAACTTTGGAATTGAGTAAGTCCAGTGGTGGATTAAAAGCCCAATTTGCTCTACAGCCCCCCCCCCCCCCCCCCCCCCCCCCCCCCCCCCCCCCCCCCCCCCCCACCCNCCCCGCTACTCCCCACAAAAAAAACGCCCACCAACAACCACAACAACTAGGCATTCACACTGGTCATCATATTATGATCACTAAAGTGATAAAAAAATACATAGCAGTAGTTTTTTTAAGCAAGGGATAACTATTGACTGGAAATTGATGTGCTAGAAACAGATTTTAAAATTATTATAAGATATTTTTATTTAAACTCAAACAAAAGACAATACATTATTATAATCATATTCATATTATAAGAACAATATTTTTTTAAGCTATGAATATGATGCACTAAAAACATTTTTACAGATAAATTACAAATCAACTTTGCATGCTTTCATGGACAAGAATTCCTTAATAATGTCATTGAAATTAATATTACACAGCAGTTCCGCATTTGCTGCAAAACTGGTTAAGCTTGACAATCTTGAATCTGTGGCTGACTGAGTGCCATTACGGGAAGGTACGCGTGCAACGGCTGCCAAGCGTCGTAGTTTAGTCTACTGACTGTTCTGGCAGCTGGGCTAACAGTCTTGCTTATTTATTTACTATAAATAAATTTGACCCTTATCAATATCTACATTTTATCATGTACCTATGCACACTAAAACATTTGTACAGTGGACTTACCACTTTTGTGGTTTTACATGACAGCTAGCAGAAGCTAGCAAATGGTATCAGTTACGCCAACATTGTCTAAAAATAACTTTTGTCACCATATTTGGAAACAATTATTATTTACTAATTACTACTATTATAATTACTAAAAATATTATCAATCACTTTTAACAATACTTCCTCAAAGATTACAGTATAATTTCTCTTTTCATAATCAAATGTAAGAAAAAAAA
>CABFOW010002001.1:79972-118586 GCA_902141385.1 Timema californicum
ATTATATTCTTGAAAAAATTAATAATACTAGGCCATCAACATATCAAGGTCAACAATATATAGAAAATAAATAAAACAGTCATATAGGGTTCTTGTATAAACTTAAAATTTGACTGTTAGAAGTGACAGCTGCTAAACACATGGTTTTGCAGATCATATGGTCCGGCGTAGGGATACATAATTTGTTCTGGTTACTTTTCAGAGCTGTCAGATGTCAGCTGTGAGCTGTCAGTCAGCACCAAAGAAGTGGTATGAGCACTGTACATATCAATAAAATAAAATCTAAAATGAATTTTTTTAATAATCTAGGCCTAAATATAATTTAACGGAAAAAAAAGAGTTATTACTCTGGCCTCTGGCCCCTAGGCCTGGGCCTAATGCGTAATTTGCCGCTGGGTAAGTCTTGGAGCTTATGAAATAACAAAATCTTTTGAGTTGAAACTATTCGGGAACACGTTGTAAATAAGTTGGCAAAGAAAGAAGAATCAGAGAGTGGGGTTATGATATGTAGCATGGAAGAGGGGTACAAGCTTTCCACCCCAACTTGCTACAGTTTGAGAAAATAAAAAATAGGCAGTTTCTGAACAGCTTGTCTGGAGATAAGTAAAGTGTTGTTATAAATACTGTGACGTTTGATTGCTTTTAGTCTTTTGAGTTGAGTGTATAATGTTATTTAAGTTAGTTATCGTCAAGGTTAAATTGGTTTACTGATTCTGGATGCTAACTTTTTTTTAAGTTAACACTTTGAATTCCAGTAAATAAAAAAAACAATAATGTCTACTTTCATTTTTTGTAGGAAGCGCCCTTTATAAAATAAAAACATAATTTGTTTGTGATATGAATTGATCATAATTTGATATGTTGATTTATAGGTATTAATAATATATATTAAATGTGAATGCTGCAGACAGGGCCGGACTTTGAATTCTGCGAACTATGTGGCTGCAGAAGGTGCCAACTGAATGGGCTGCCAAACAGGGAAAGGGATTTTTTTGTTTCAAGGGCAAATATTTATTATAGAAAATGTTAAGATGAAACATCAATATATCAATAAGGACAATAAGGTCAAATCTTTGCATGGTTGGTGATATAACACTCGTTTCCCATTCATATGGACTCGAACGTCAAGTGGCGCCAAATGAGGTGAGCAGAGAGAGGTAGAACACTGAATACCCCTTTCACACTCAAATTGACTCATACACCAACTGGCGCCAACACCACACCCACAATCACTCCCCGCTGCAGCTTTGTGCAGTTTATTTCACATCTGTCAAACATACAGCCAGCATACTCGTCGTTCGTCAACACTTTTGTTTCTGTGCCGAGTCTTTTTTTTTGTATCAGTGATGTGTGTTTTCAATAGTGCTTTGGTTTTCAATTGAATAATAATGACCGACGATAAAAAAACTATCTGGAGCATTTTTTTTTTTTCATTATACATTCATCCAGTTATAGTTTCACTATTGGTCATTAATATTATTGGGGAAATTATGAATATTGAATAATATTGCAATTGTAATAATTATTTGCAGAATCTTTGTCCATTACAATTTCCTACACTTTTATTATAATTGAGGTGGGGAGGGGGGCAAATATTGTTCGCTTACACGTAAAAAAATGTCTAGAACCGGCCCTGGCTGCAGATAACATGACTTTACTTATGGATACCTATGTGAAAACTGTAAGTTACTTTTGTAATTGCCAAAATAGTGTCTTCCTATGTGCATCTGATTTAGACAGGGTTGTCAGAGTAGCTGAGCTACTAACCAGGGCACAAACTGTCCTAACTTCCCCCCCTTCTCCCTGTCATCAGTCACCCTTTTTGATACCTATTTGTCTCATAGATATAAAAGTCAAAAGTCTAAAATACATTTTCTCATGTTAGAAATGTCTTTATTTGAGTAGTGTACAGTTCTGGACTCTGTGGCCAGGGGTAGTTCAACCTTTTTTCCAAGCACAAAAAATTATTAAATCTCTAAATTCTTATAAAAAGAAGAATTCATCTTTAGAATAGTTATCTAAGTTGGGTTAATGGTGGCGAAACCTTATTTATGTAAAGGAGGTGTAGAAAGGTGTACTTTGTTTAGTCAAAAAAGTTGTTTTAAGGGACTTCTCCCCCTTCTCCCAAGACTAGAAGGGATTCCAGATGCCCTTCCCCTGGCGAAAGTTTGTCAATTGGATGCCGCTATAGAAGAGGTCTTTGCTTAGAATATTTGTGGATAATATACGTCTCAAGAATTTATTTGGAGTGGTCTTAACTCGGATACATTTTAATGAATATTCACTTGGAGTATATTTAGAACGGTCTTTGCATGATATATTTATTTAATTCAATGTTTTTGTAAACTATTAGAGGTTTTTTAAAACATATTATTTTAGAAAATATAAAAAGGAAGGGAAATAAATACAGAAAGGAGGGTGGAGGGTTAATTCATTCCAGGGGAAAAAACTACTTTATTAGGGTAGGGCCCACCCACCACGTAAACCTTTTTCATAACCTATGCCATTATTTAAAAAGTGTTCAATATACATTTCCAAACTTGGAGGGAGAAGGGGCTATATAAGTATCTAAATGTTAAACAAATTGATAGCACTTAAACTATTGAATCCCTGCCATTAAACTCCAGATAACTCCGAGTAATTTAATATTTGAAATTTTTCTTTACCTGTGGCAGTTGAGAGGCTTTGCCCCCCAAACTCAGACTCCGCCTGAAATTTATGGTTGGCTATGGCCTTGTGTAGAGCTATGTTCATGCAAAATTTCAGCACAAGCAGTGTAATGTTTTTTATGTAAAAGAGTAACAGACAAACACCAACTCATTTTAAATATTAGCCAGTTAAAGCCTAATCAATAGATATTTCTCTCTCTAGAACTTCTGGTTTACGAGCAAGTTGTGATAGCGGCTCTGGACTGTAACCGTCTAGAAGTGGCTGACGTGTGTCTCAAGGCTTTAATAGCAGAATTTCCTACCAGCCTTCGAGTGCGCAAACTGAGAGCTCTACAGCTTGAAGCTCGCGAAAAGTAGGTTTCATTATCATCTCTCATTACAATGCTATGGAAACTATGTTAATTTGATGAAGAAATACATATTTCATTTTTACAAAACACATTAGACCTTGATAAGTTATATATAATTTATTTTCTGCTTGTAATAATATATAATTGTAAATCAAGTAGGCATTAATAAAAAGTTCCATGATTATAAGATACAGCTTGGCTATTTTGTGTAAAAAAATAGCATTGTTGGTTGTATTATGCCTGTATTTTAAAAACAACTATGTGTCTGTGAAGCATTACAAAATTATTTTTTGCCCCAGAAATATTTATATGAGTGTTTAAAATTCTTTGAAAAGGCTTTGAGCCAACTGTTATATTTAATATATTTATGGATGTTTTTTAAAAGACCCAAAACAAACATACTTTGCTGAACTAACAAATATATCAAATAAATTAGATGGAATATTTGTTGGATCATTTTGTTTCAAATTAACAGTTTTGTAATTTTCTCAGATAAGTTGTGTCAGTTATAGAGTTGTTTATTTCAAGGTATGATGATGCCGTGGAGCTGTTGGACTATATTATAAAACAAGATGAGACAAATGCTGCGCCACGCAAGAGGAAAGTGGCCATTCTAAAAGCAAAAGGGAAAATTTCGGATGCTATTAAGGAATTAACGGAGTACCTGAAAAAGTATGTTGGTAAAATTTATCCTTGGCCTACATGTGATATTTATCTATGTATTATATTTCAGCAAGGCACTAAAACAGTGCTAAAGTGGTTTTAGGCATTCTATTGGCATTGCACTCTGTCAAAGGCATAGACAGGATTTTTTCCAGGGTATGGGAAGGAGGGCTGGGGGGAAAGGGCAACTTTTAAGTTCAACTTGTAATGCAGTACTAAAAAAAGCGATATATTAACTTTACCTTCACATTTCATTTATGAACTACACTAATTTCAGTAAGAAACTGTTACTAAATGTTCCCCCCAGAAGTTTATAATAATGGACATGTTAGTTATTATTGTGTGCAGGTGAACAAGAAACCAACAAGTGCATCTTTAAAAGATAGCATTAAAATGTGACTAAGAGAGAACAGCATACTATTCACTGAAGAGATGAGAAAACCAGAATTTATTAAACTGGTCAGAAGAGTTCCTTGTGAGAGGAAACACAAAATTGATGAGCTAATAAAAGATAAAGATCATGATATTTTGCATCTGCCACCTTATCACACTGATCTTAATTCAATTAAAATGGTTTGTGCTATATAAAAGGGCAAGTGGCACAAGCTATCTCAAATAATTCCCTCGAAGATAAAAAAGGCTGTATGAAAGATGGTTTCAAGAATACACAGCAGAAGAGTGGAAAAATGGAAAATGATTATTGGCAAAAAGATGTGTTGTTGTCTGAAGTGGTAGAAAGATTTGTAATTATTAACGATCAAAGCACAGATTCTAGTGAGAGTGAATATTCCACCTGTGAAGTGCTAGAATTGGAGTGGAGTTCTTCAGATTAGTGTAGTCTCACGTTTCTATCTATTCATTGAGTCAGCCAACTTCTTGGAAGAGGGATGAGCTTACAATTTTATCGGATGCAAAATTACAAAGATCATCTTATCAAAAAAAATCTTAAGCTATAGAGAGTTCTCTTTAATTTGCTCAAAACCTTTTTAAAATTTTGTTCTCAAATTCCTCCTTTTTTTTCAATGTTTTTCTGTGCACACTTGGTAAGCATAACCCAATGAGACACTCACTCCCCTGTTATTGTCGACCTTAGCAGGTCTTTACTCTCCACAAGGTACTGAATGACCGCTCTACAGTACAAGTGGTGCATGGATAAGCAAGAAAGATGAGCAGAGCCTTTTTTGTAGTAGAATAAAGGTCTTCTATAATCAGCTCTTTTAACTTCTCTTTGCTGGATTTATTCTTCCACATAGTGTACCATAGTTCAATTCGGACTCAAAATCTTACTACTTATAAAAAGTCGAGAACTGCTTGGCTTTCATCTTGAAGTCTTGAATGGTCATCTCCAACTGGAATTTTGAATCAAATACTGGAAAAATATTCAGCCTTTTTATATTGAGTAAAATGTTGGTTTAAGCATTTTGAGAGCTCTGATATTATTTGGACTACTGATAGTTCTATTTTGACCACCCCTTAATTAACCCTCCCCCCTCCCCCTCGTCTATCTTGGTTGCCACACAATTAGTCGACCTTGTAGATGACCTTGCAGTGGGGATGTTTGCCTCACTTGCTGATGTTACTATTCTCAATCTAAGCCCTCCCTCCTACCTTCCCCCACATACTAGAGAAATAAATAAATAACTTTTGACTACACTAGCAACCAACCTCCTCCTTACCCCGCTTCCCCAAACTTTTTTTCAGATTCCACTTGTTTATCTTGTGACCTTTGTGTTTAAGAAGAAATGAGTAAGCTCAGGTAAAACCTCTTTAAAAGATGATTAGTTGGATAGTAGTGTTTAAAAATTGTCTGTGGTTACACAAAGTTGATTGTGATAAAAGTAAAGGCCATTGTTCTCTGTGTAAAACTAACTTTGATATAAGTAACATGGGAATATCTTCAATCCAATCTCATGCCAAGGGAAAGAAGCACGATGACAGAGTGAAAGCTGCTAGTGGAAGCAAAAAAATATTGGACTTGGTCCGTATGACCAAAAATGCAGTGTCATCTGTAGGCCTACATTAAGATGTACATTTTAGTGCTAATGACCATGAAGTAGTTTTGAAACCTTATATTAGACCTAGTTGTTGTCAAAGATGAAGTTTATTGTGCTGAAATATTGTGGGTTATTAATCAAGTAATGACACATTATTCTGCTAGAAGTTTTTTGCTTGTAGTGATCTTTTTAAAGTAATGTTTTCTGATAGTGATATTGCCCAGAAATTTCAAATGCATAAATATAAACTTGGATATGTCCTCGTGTATGTACAAGGTCCTCTTTTTAAAAGTGAGCTTGCGAATATGGTTAAGCAATGCTCATTTTATTGTATTTCATTTGATGAGACCATAAATACTGTGGCTCAGAATACCCAGATGGATGTTGTTTGCTTCTGGAGTGAAAATGAAAATCATACAAGATATTTAACATCTTACTTTTTAGATCATGCAACAACTCAAGATATATTAATGAACTTTATATATGCACTAAAAGAAGAGGGATTGAATCTTAAAAAAATGCTTCAAGTTTCTATGGATGGACCAAATGTAAACTTTAAATTTTTAAGTGATCTCAAAAGTTACTTGAAGGAAGATTCTCTACAAGATCCTGAGTTACTAGAATTTGGAACTTGTTCCTTATACATTGTCCATGGTGCTCACAAAACAGCACATGCTAACTTTAGTTGAACTACTAACCAGTTTTTGTGCTCACTATATTATTTATTTAAATATTTTCCAACAAGACATGCAGACTATCAAAGAATAACAGGATCATCTCTTTTCTCGATCAAGTTTTGTCCTATTAGACGGGTAGACAACTCATGGGTGTTAGAGAGAGTAATGTCAAGGCTGCCATATTTAAAATAGTATTTTTATTCTAACAAGCATCCTCCAAAATCTAATAATTTTCAAACATTAAGCATGAAACATACTTTTTTACCGGGTATACAAGGGAATTATTTAAACCAGATAGAAAAAATGATAAGAATAACAAAAATAGATTTATTATAACAGAAAAATAAAATATATGATTGATTACAATAGATATACAAAAACTTAAGATAGAAGTTCCAGAATAATACTGTCTTGTCGCAACATGGGCAAGATCAAATGCAGTAGGTTTGAAGAGCAATATTCAATTACAAAACAGCTGGACTGACGCCAGGCTATGGTAAGTTGATTCTAAAAGAAAACAGTGTGATAATTATAAACAAACGTTAACTGGAAATTATATACATATAGTATTGTTAACACATTTATAATTTAAACTAGCTTGCTTGATTGGGACAAAAGAAAATTCTTTAAGAGACATAGTATAATGAATTGCAATAGAAAGGTTATTTGATTACATTGGTAGATGGCTAACATACAGGTGTCTAAACACAATAGTACTATGACCGGTCCTTTCCCTATTGGTACTGCCAGAGCATTCAATATTGCATGTATTTACTGAACCACTCCCTGGGATACAATACTAATACCTCGGGGTACAATACTAATATAATTCATACAAGACTAATACTCAGCCAATAAGTGCCAAAAACAGGCAAGGAGAAAAAAGGTATTATCTGCGCGGACCCCATATAGAAACAGAGTTCCGTGCTTTACACACCCAAGCTAATACCACACGCGAAGCGTGGCAACAAGAATAATTCAATACATTGAACACACTAACCCAACTGGGTCGTAAAAAAAGTATAGACAACTTGGTTGTAGCCATAAAAACAAGTGTGTAATTCTAAGGACTCAAAAGAGAAATATCATGCTCGCTGAGAATAGCAACCATTAGGACTAAGTCCTCATTACATCTGGAGCTCAAGGCTCCTATATCGAAGCTATATCGTATGGATATAGGAAAAACACGGCCACCTGGACCAATATAACAAGTCTTAGGGACTTGAACAACACTAGTGTTACTGTGACAACATCAACAGAGTTGTAATAATACAAAACCAAAATCTGGTCATTCTGACTGAAACAAGAAGTCAAAATAATCGTAATAGTCTATACTATAGACTATACTAAGTCTGAAATAAACAATAAGTCAGATGGACTTATTAAATAAACAATTTCTAATCTTTTAACTAAACAATAAGATTAGATGGATGTCACCTCTATTCTTAAGAAATTGGAGAGGATATTCCTTGGTGGCGTGGCGGTGAGAACCACGTCCAACACATCATGTCCACCGATACCTTCATGAAGAGAGACTTTCCTCGGAGGCGCTGCGATGAGTACCATGCCCAATACTGCATGGCCACCGGTGCTTACGTGAAGAGAGGTTTTTCTCGAAGGCATGGTGGAGAGTACCTTGCCTAATACTACATGTCCACTGGTCCCTTCGTGAAGAGAGTTTTTTTCCTCAGAGGCGCGGTGATTAGCAATACGCCCAATACTCCAGGGCCACTGGTTCCTTCGTGAAGAGAGGTTTTCCTCAGTGACGTGGCGGTGAGAACCAAGCCCTATACTCCAATGGCCACCGGTCCCTTCGTGGAGAGAAGTTCCTCCTTCAACGACGTGATGTGATAGAATAATAATTTGTAAATCTGAGGGTACCTAAATTTATACCCTTTTTTGGACTAGAACGGAACAATAAGAAATAGAGAAAAGACGTGATAACACAGCTGATGATAGGAGCTTATGGGGTGTGGAAAAGGGGAGGTTCAAAGACACACTGCCCCGACAGTGGCTCTCAAGGGACGTGGGAGCGAATCTAACATAGATTTAGTTATTTTCTATGACAGAAGAAGTAGTAACTGGACGCACCCTGCCGCCAATCATGTTCAATATTTGGCTAGAAGGTATGTTGGCGTTATCCGATCTCATCCAGCCACAGTGAGTAAGTTTTGAAGCATATAATTCCTGAATGTATTAGCCTTAATTATCTTCTTTGGATTCCTCTATTGTAAGTTTAGTATTTTTAAGCAGATTTGTATTATTAAAATGACTTGTAGTAATTTCTATTGAGAGCACGTGGATCATATCCGAGTCCATCCAGTCGTTAACAGTAGGTTTTGAAGGATATTATTATTAAATATTATCAAATCTAATCCTATTCTTTGGATTCTGCCAATATAATTAATATAACTTCATATTTTTACATAGCCTAGTTGTGTAGGTGTCAACTTTACATGATTGACACGCTACAAGCAATTTTGTGAAGGATGAACTTTTGCTATCAAAGTTGTGAGTCATGCTGTCAGTTTCACATGAGTTGAAGCAATTTTGTACCAAATATTGGAGCAATCGACCTCTATTGCCATTTATATTTGCAGATCTAAAGAAACTACTTGAGCGCTTTATGAACAGAATTGTAAAATGTGATGTAATGAATTCAGCAAATACTTACAAAAATATTTTAGCCATTGATTTAAAGAAACAATGCAACATGAAATAACTCCCTACTGTAGCTATTCAGTTTGCAGCATCAGCAGCTTTGAAAGGAATTTAAGACATCAAGATACATCAGTTCAGAGGAGATGGTCTCTGCAACAAACTTTTACATAAGTGTCCTCTCAAGGGTGCTAGTTGTCTCTCTCCTGCAGTCATGCTCAATCCATCTGTTAGGACCTATAGGATAACTTCTGCATTAGAAGTACCTACTATACAAGAAACATCTATCTAGCGTGCAAACTGATGTTGTAAAAAGAAGTTATTGACTACCTCAAACAATTCACTTCAAGTGGTGGCCAGCTTGATAAGTTATTCATTAATACTTTTTCTAGAGTAAATGTATCCCAGGAACTACAATATTTCACTAAAAAAATTTTTGTTCTCTTCCATAGCAATGCAACCGCTGAGCGAAGTTTCTCTATGAATAAAGAATATCTGGTTGAAAACCTGCATAAGGACAGCCTTACTGCTCAACGTGTAACTTATGATGCAGTCACAACAGCCGGGGGACTTCTAAATATGACAATTTCAAACAAATATGATTCATGCTGTAAGGAATGCATTAGGAATAAGGGAAGAAGCGCTTGAAAAGAAGAAAAAGATTGAAGTAGACTTAAGCCAAAAAAGAAAAAAGCAGCTGAAGAAATAAGAAAATTAGGAGTGAAAAGAAAAACAGTTTTTTAGGAAGCCAAGAGGCAGAAGTGTCAGAACATGGAATGCAAAAATTGAAAAAATCTTATAGTTGAATGAATGTTATCTTTTGTCTACATTCTAAAAAATATTTTGTTTTTGGGTTTTATCATCTTGATTTTTAATAATGTTAGGTAACTGCAATTATCTTTATTTCCAAGTAATTTTTAATCAACATAATATTTGTTGATTTTTTCATTGAAGATTCTGTATCTTTATTACTAAATATTTATTAAACAAATTCATTATAAAAAATAACTTGTGGAAAGTATCGACTGTCAAGGGGTGATGGGGATAGTAGTTAGTTTATATGGTAGAGTAAACTCCCTGGCTGTAATTATTCTTTGAAGTTGCGCCACCAAGGCTTATTACTTGTACCTCTAAAGTTCTACAAGTGAGGGTAAATGACCTACCAATTTTTCCAGAAGAGGTATTTTCACATACCTTCCAGGGTTCTGTTACATGCCACGTGGAACCGATGGATTTACTTCCCCTTCAAAGGATGTTGAGCTATGATTTATTTCTCACTCAAGAAAAAGCCTTCAGCCTTTGTTGGGTTCAAACCCACAAACATTAGGTTCTGAGGCGAGCACTTTACCCTAAGACCGTATAGGTCATTCAAAAAATGTAATGTGTGTGTTTTAAAAATCTTCTGATATTTTTAAATTCAGAAGCTATACAAGCATCACCATGTAAGCACTATATATTTTAGTGGTGATAAATTTATTCATTTACTGAGCTAACTACATCTTAGAATAACCTATAAATGCATGATGATTTACATGTTGGTGCTTGTGTGACAAAGTTATACCATCTACAGAATATGTATTGTGTTTGACCCAGGTTTATGAGTGACCAAGAAGGCTGGCAGGAGCTGAGTGAGTTATATCTGCAAGAACAAGACTTTGGAAGAGCAGCATTCTGCATGGAGGAACTCATCCTACACAACCCTCATAGTCATTTGATCCACCAGCACTATGCTGAGATCAAATATACACAAGCTAGTATTTTACACTTGGCTTAGTAAAAATATTTTGAAAGAAAGTGTTAGAAAAAATCCTTTTCTTATAACAAGATAACATTTTGTAAATGTAAACATTTATTTCCTAATTCTATAAGAAGAAGGTACAGGAATGGTGGATAAAAACATATTAAAGGAAACGAATACAAAATAGCTTTTAAAAGGAAAAGAAGAACACAGCTTACACTACATTTCTGTCATTGGACAAATAATTAATGGCTGCCTCTATAAGAAAATTGATCATTACTGCCCAATTTCTCGACCTTAGTTTCATTCTATTGGGACTCATCAGGAGGGAGTGCGAAACGCTCAAAATAACCAAAACTGAAAACCCGCTTCGATGGCTGTGTAGCCGAACGCATTACTCTCGTATTGGACTAGACTGTCGAAGATGGGGAAATTGGGGTTTGATCCTGGTAAGGTGAACTGGGTGTTTTTTTCAAAATGGTTTTCCATTCTCCTTCCACACTAATGCGAGTACACTTCCTCTCAATTAAACCTTAAAATCCCTAAACCAGTAATGTAATTAGTAGATAGGCCTATAACCCGAACGTGTAGTAAGATGTGGTTCTAAAAAACACAAAAGGGAGAAAAAGGAAATTGGTAAAGAATAATAGGATACTTATAAAGGAACAGGTAAAAGGAATGAATAACATAAAGTTCAAACACAGGAAATTTGCATTGGATGAGAATATATATATATATATATATATA
The DNA here is from genome assembly GCA_902141385.1 of Timema californicum. Classification (NCBI taxonomy): domain Eukaryota; kingdom Metazoa; phylum Arthropoda; class Insecta; order Phasmatodea; family Timematidae; genus Timema; species Timema californicum. Next base: position 91,469 of record CABFOW010002001.1, read on the forward strand.
TATATATATATATATATATATATGTCTAAGGAAACTTATTTTCATTTTTTGAGCTATGTTATATTTGTAAGAATGCACAAGAAAGGTGGATGAAAAAATATAAAAGGGAAAAAACACAATAGCTTATATAATGAAAAGAAGACCACAGTTAACATTTAACATTTTGACACTGGATAAAGATGTAAGGGTTGCCTCTTGAAGAAAATTAATTTTTACTGTTTATCTCTCCGATCTAGCTTTCCCTCTATCAGAACTAATCAGGATAGAGAGTGAAATATGCAACACAAATTCCTAAAAGAGAAAACTAAAAAACATGAAAGGGAGAAAAAAGAAATTGATAAAGAATACTTGGATAATAACATGTAAAGGGAGTAATATAAACGACAAACACCCATTTTTTTTATTTTCCTTTTTTAGGAAGTTGTATTACTCATTTCACACACCCCACTGAAGAGCTTTGATTTTTTTTTTAAACTAGTTCAGGGGATTGGGTGCTAATAAGAGGCAGCCATTACATTTTTGTCCAGTAGCAGCATTGTAAAGTCTGAACTGTGTTATTTATATTTTAAAAACCATATTTTGTTTTCTCCCTTCTATACGTTTACATCAACTTTACTTATACCGTTTCCAAATATAACGCAATACCTCAAATATGAAAAAAAAAGTTTTCCTTGAAAAAAGATTTATTCTATTTTCACATCCAATGTTAATTTCCTGTGTTTGTCCTTGGTTATTTGTTCCTTTTACATATTCCTCTCTTATCTATCTTCACCAATTTCATCATGCTTTTTTCCCTTTGTGTTTTTTCTTGTTTTCTCTTTTAGGAAGTTGTGTTGGATGTTTCACACTCCCTTCTGATTAGTTCTGATAAAGTAAAACCTAGGTCGAGGATTGGACAGTAATGATCAATTTTCTTCAAGAGGCAGTCATTAACTCTTTGTCCTTTGGCATCATTGTCAAGAGTGAACTGCTAAAAATTGTAACAACAAATTACTCGCTTAGTTGGCTAAATTTCAACTTCTAAAATTTTAAGTATTTGCCTCTGTTCACAATTTTACTGTCATAATAGCCAGATCAAACACATTTTTACTTCTTCTTTAGCTATGTTTTTTGGTGGAGGAAAATATTTTTTTAGATTGGAAACTTTGATTTGTTATAGGAATATTAAGAAGAAAATTATAATAGTGCAGTTGGTACTATTCTATTCTAACAATTTTAGACAAAAACGATGTTTTGTCTCTTACCAAGTTAAAATTCATGCAGTTTACATATCGTTAGTTCTCATTAAAATCAACATAATTTACCATTATTCACATATAAAGGGCCAAGCAATCAATTTTGCAGGAAAATTAAATTTTGTTTTATTTTGCATATGTACAATGAACTTTAAAAATATTTTGAACAATTTTAATGTGATAGATAAAAGTTCATCAAAGCATGTCTTGCAATATTTTGATGTCTACTGATTTATCAGATTGTCCACAGAATAATTCTTGATAACTGAATCAAAATTCACTTGAGTGAAAAATCATAATGGGGACTAGTTCATTTCCTGTGTCCATGTTGCTATTTTTCACTTTATTGAATTTGATATTAAAAAAATTGAAAATTGTAAACAAATGATATCATGTATACATTCAGAGAGATTAGTGACAACCTCATGATTTAAAAGAAGGTTTAAACCATTAATTTTCCTGAGCTAATATTGTGGTAGTAAAATTAGTAAGGTGTGTGAAAATTTGAAAACTTCAACTTGACTTAAGAAAAATCAACTTCTACAATTGTTTTTACAAAGGCAAAAAAGTTCAAACTTTGACAATTATGAAGTTTTGCTAATACAATTACTGACAGTAAAAATACTAATTTATGGTTTTGTATTAATATTTAGCACCATATCTTAATATCTGTTCTGGTTAAACACTTAGGTGCTAATTACGCTAATTGGAAAGGTTGAATTTAGAGGAATGAACCTGCATTTGAGTGGAGGGAAAGTTGAAAACCATTTAGGAAAACCACCCTCAGGTCACCCAACCAAGATTCAAACCTCGGATCTCCCCGTCTTTGGCAGTATAGCTCAACACGAAACTAGCCTGTCAGCCAACTACGCCACCAAGGCGGGTCTAATTTATATAAAATTATTGTCTTCATGGGCTGTAATATACATTACAAATTAATATCCTTGTTTAGTTTGAATTGTATGTTGAGATAATTACTTGTGTTATAAGTTTAGTATGAAATATTACAAACATTTTATAATAAAACTTTTTTTTAATGTTTTTTGGATATAAAGCTATTTAAATAAGCACAATATAATTTTTTTGAACATAACATACATATTAATTGAATTGAAAAATGACATCTAAACATGGGAATAAAACTTGGGACCTTTGGCTTAGTACGCCAATGCTCTAACCACTGAGCTATTGACCCTGGCCATGGGAAAATTTCTAGAAAGCTCAGTATTTAGAGCATCCGCCTACTAAGCCAAAGGCCCTAGGTTCTATTCCTGTGTCCAGTGTCATTTTTAAAATTAATGAACATGATATTTAGATGTGGCTATAAACCTAACTAACAAATATAAAAGTTGAGCTTTTTATTCCATCCTAACATAACTAACAAAAAACATTTGAACTTAGATTTTGCTTTGAGAATATTTCATTTACTCGATTTATGTTCGCTTTGAATTGAAAAAAGTGGACTTTTTACAACTTTAAAAGTTGGATTAAAATATGTCCCTCTAATTCTACAATTTTCATTTTATCTAGTAGTTAATATTTAGAAAAGTGTTTTAGCATTATTGCTTGTTTACATTTGCTTTTGTAACATTGATTATAAATAAACTATATGTTATTTTCACAGGGTGGTACTGAAAACATAGAAATAGCACGAGCACATTACTGTTTAGCATTGAAGATCAACCCCAACAATATCCGAGCACTATATGGGCTGTTTTTGGTAAATATTTTGCAAACCCTTTCCTTTAAATTCAAGTTGTTTTTTTATATTGGTATTTTGTTTCAAAAGTCTTAAGTAAACAGAAATTACATTTTAAAAATGGGTCCAGACATGGATTTAAACTCCAGCACTTTGGCTTAGTGTGCTACTGCTCTACAATTGTGTTATATGAGGCTGGTATTTATTTATCCCAAGTGTTCGCAGCTAAAGAGGTATACAAACTATAGCAAAGAGTGTGTATGAATGAAATTATTTATTTTATCTCATACTGTGAACAACGCTCAGTCAGTGCAAACCCCATGACTGTGATGTTCTGAGAGAGTTATAATGCAAACAATATGTCTTGTACAAGTCCTTCAATGGCTAATAGAGTTTACCACACCTCTACTCACTCCTGATTTTTCTGCAAAGCTCTCACATCCCCAAGGTTGATCATCGCTCTCCACCCCTTCCCTCCTTCTAAGTTCAACCCCTAAGGGTCTAAGTTCGCTAGCCAAGACCCTCCTTCCCTTCTTCGTAGCCACTCGGCAGCGAGCCGATTCTGCCCAAACTCGGGGCAATAAAAGGAACGGACAGGCGACTAGCTAGTCATCCAGTGCACAGCTCTGCATTGGACAACAACTCCCTCCTTCCTGCCTCCCGACTGGTTCATCGCAGTAACTCACTAAACCCTCCTGCCTGGTTCACCACAGTAACTTGCCGAACCCTCCTTCCTACCTCCCGCCCGGTTCACCTCAGTAGCTCGCCAAACCCTCCTTCCTGCCTCCCACCAAGTTCACCACAGTAACTCGTTGAACCTTCCTTGCCTCCTACCTAATTCGTCGCGGTAACTCGCCAAACCCTTCTTCCTGCCTCCCGCCCAGTTCACTGCAGTAACTCGCCGAACCCTTCTTCCTGCCTCCCGCCCAGTTCACTGCGGTAACTCGCCGAACCCTTATTTCTAGCTCTTAGCTTGATCACCATACAGTAACTCACTGAATCCTCTTTTCTGCCTCTCACCTGTTTCATCATGGTTACTCGCTGAACTCTCCTTCCAACTTTTCTCCCCACCGCATTCAAATGGTCCCTACCATAAAGGGTTATACCAGCCAACTAGCAGAGCTTTCCTAGATCTAGCACTCATATCCAGAGCATACCATACCTCATATTAAGCAGAGGCAACAACAATTTGGACCATGTTTAGCCAAAAGTATGGGATTCGTCATCCTGTCTGAACACATTTAAAAAATGTTTCTTTGCTGCTCCTTTCAAGATTGAATTTCATTTTGGAGTGGATATTTTTTTTTAACTTTAATCAACTCAAGCTGTTTTTAATATTAAGGTTGTTAGCACTTGAGAGCTCATGATTCTAGAGAACATCAAACCATTTGTATCTGGCGGAATGATAAGCTTTGCATTTTAAATCCTGTGTTGAAGATTTTATTTTAACATTAATATCCTAAGATGTACTCTTAATACTCTTGATCATAGCAGATCTTCTCTAATTCTTACTGATTGTGTTCTTGTCAGTGTGCCACGAATATCGCCATCAACCCCAAATCCACACCGATAAAACGCAAGGAAGCTAACAAGTTGGCCAAATGGGCATTGAAGGAGCTCAACATTAGGTAGGAAATGCTTCTAAATGCCACAACTACTTGTCCATAAGTAGGTTCTTCTTAACACTAGTGAAAGTTTGCATTTCAATTAATTATTTATTTCGCTCTGTGGTTTTGTATGATTTGATTGATAATTTTGCAATATTTGTTTAAATGGAACTAAAAAATGTACTATTTTGTAAAGGATTATTGACATATTTTTGTATTAAAATAATTTAAGTATCATAATAAATTATAGATGGGTCGAATTCACTATTTTATGAATCCAAATCTTGAAAAAATATTATGAACATAAACAAGGAATATGACAAAATGATAAAAACTCAAAATAGTAACTAAATGCATTCATCATAGCACTAATATTTTCATTAAAGTGTTAAATCAATGGTTTGGGGTTAAATTGAGACTGGACCACCAATAAGCAGTATTAGAGCTCTAAAACAAATTCCAATTCAAAAGTTTGACTTTTTTTTTTTAATATCGAATACTTAAATCTCAAATATCTTTAAGGTTTTGAGGATCCCCATCATAAATATAAAATAATTGACTAAATAAGTTTCCTCATGATAAATCGACAAGACCTTTTTAAATAATTTGCTGAGCTGTTTGTTGAGATTTTCCCTGAACTAGTCCACAATGACACACTTATTTACTTGTTCCATTCATGTACATTTCCAGGTATGATGAGAAAATGGTCGAAGAGAAGCCAGTTGCAGCGTTAGAATTGTTGATGAACAATATTCATATCACCACCTCGACTTAGAATATTCAACATTGTATCTCTTGGTTAAGGTGTAGATGTGTTATGTTTTCTACTCAATATTTGTTACATTTATTATCTAATCTGTGAAATTATAGGTAGCTAAAATTTATTTTTATATTCAAATTCTTCATATTTAGAGCCTTATTAGAAATTATATCTTTGGTTGTTGTTTGTAAAAATTTACTGCACTTTATAAAGTTTAGATCAAATACTTTAAGAAATATATTTAAAAATCACTACAGACTAAAAAAAGTCACCGAGGAAATATATTCCAATATTTCTGTCAATTTTTGAAATATATAGATACTCCTAGATGTAGTTTCTTGTACTCTTAATCGTGTGTGATTAGTATTCCACTGCTCATTTAGCCTGCATTTTTACAATACCAGTTGATTTTGATCTCACTAGAGTTTTATATTTATGAATTATGAATGGGAAGACCTAAACGCAAACGGGAGGATAACTAACATTAGAATAAACCCGAAAGAGATAGTATAGTAGTGAGGTGGACTGGATATAACCAGCTCAAGATAGGGATATGTGGTGTACTTTTGTAAGTGCAGCAATGAACTTTCAAGTTTCTAATGCCATATGGTAAGTATATATCTCTTTAGGAAAATAAGAGAAACATATCAATTTTAGTATAACTTATTTTTTCCAAATATTTGCTGCTTATAAATAAAACATGCCCCAAGTTTACTGGTCATGAATGCAGTATTTTTATTGGGCATTGTAAGAATTTAATCTTATTTTTGTGAATATATATCAAAATTAAACCTAACTACATATTATTTCTTAAGAATGTTTATCAATTGATTATTGTTCATATTTTTGGCTTCAAACACATGTAAATACTGATCCATACAAAGGCTGTTTGCATCAACACAGTGATGGCATGCTAATTTTAACGCAAAACAAACATTTTTATCACCTCCCATAGTTGGAATGCTTCTCTAAAGGCTATAGATATGATAACAGGATTATTTGTTAAATTGGATTTTTTCTAAACATTTAAAAACCTCCATATTTGGGTTTCATTTTTTTAAATATATATATATTAAAAAAATTAAAAATCTCTATATTTGGGTTTCATTATATATATATATATATTCGTTTTGACCAAGTATTAGGTTGTTAAGAACCATACAATTTAAACACCTTGATTTGTGGCAGACAAACTGACTTGATTTTGTTACATTAAAAATTGGATCTTGTATTAAAAGTAAATAAAATGCAATTTTTGGCTAAAAATTATTAAAAACAACCTACTCAAACTTATGTAGTAAATAGTGATATGGATAGAAAAATTATGGCTAAATTTCAACTTATTAAATTTTAAACATTCGCCTTTGTTCACAATATGACTCTCATAATAGCCAGATAAAACACATATTTTGGTTCCTTATAAATTGTCTTTGCTATGGCGGAGGGAAAGTTGGTACTAATTTTGCTCTGGTAATTTCAACCAAAGAACAATATATTTTGCTACTAAGCAAAAATGTGTGTGGTTCAAATATCATTAGTTCTCATTAAAATTGCATGATAGCTACAGACAAGGAGTTAATTTTAATAGAAAATAATGAAAAGTCAGGGAATATAAATATTTGATTGATTCTGCACCTAAACATTCAAACAAATGTGAGAGATTTCGATGTTAACAAAATGCATTGCCTTTAACTTTAGAGAAAAAACAGGGTTTTCTTAGAATACATTTACACAGGGACAAAAATAATATCGTTATCATTAAATACTTGAAAAATAACTTGTAATAATGTTGATCTTTAGTAGCTGTTAGGATTGTTTGCCAAATTATGTAATCAACACAATAAAAAAAAATGCCATTCACCAAGAAAGATTTTAAAATGTTTAAGACAGGATTTTTATGTTGATTAAGGTCATTGCTATATTTATTTGTCCCTAACAAATATTCATTGAAAAGTAAGCATCTAGCAAACAGTGTTATCATGTTTGACAGCTCATAAGTTATGAAACAAAAATTACCTATATAGGATGTGTTCTATTTCCTAAAAGGTTCAAGATATTACACACAATGAGTATTATATTATTGTTGGAAAAAGATACAGGAAACGTGGCTAGAAATGTACTATAAAAGAAACAAACACAATTTGGCAGGGGTGGCCAACTTGATTGGAGTTGAGATCTACTTTTTTTTTTCCCTCTTGACTCCTAGTGACCGAACTTATAATTCATTTTTATTCCTCCAAAATTTTTAAATCATAACCATACCTTTGTCGTTGATTTCCTGTAGGAAGAACCTGTGGATTCTCAGCATGTGTTTGAGTTATATGATACAATTCAAATAATGTTATGAGTTTTATTGAATGTTAACATTTTAAAACAAATTAAAAAGTTATTAAATTGGTACATTTAATGTGAAGTTTGTGCTTTCATCTCTTCAGTCAAGGATAAAAAGACTGGTGTATAGGTGGACAATGCCAATCTCAGACAATATTCAGTGTGTTGGTATGTTAAATTCGAGTTATACTTAGTTTTTGTTTGTTTTAAATACGAAAATGCTGATTCGCATAAATATGTAGATCCAAAGCATGAATGTAAAAGCATCTAGCCAGCTAATCATTATATGAGGGATGTATACGAACTATTTAGTAATTTATTTGTTGGTTTTATGGCCAAGGTCTACTCTTTAACTTCACTTCTAGTGATAGGACATTGAGACAAATTAATTAGACTAAAAGAAGGCTAAATGTATCAAAATATTTAATGATAAATATTTATTATTTTGATATAAAACAGTAAACATTCACAGACAATTACTTTACAAATAGTACAAATCACATATTAAAAAACATATACTCTAGAATGCAGATGTTTGACTCTAATTGTTACGTTAAGTTACGTGAATCATGATCACACATCCACTTTAAGTTTAGTGAATCCTAAGTGAACAATGCGTTAAGTTAAAGTTAAGTTGATCATGATCCTGACATTATTTCCAACTCGGAGGGTGGGGGACACACATATTACTACCAACTTTGAGGGGAGCACATATTATTACCATCTTTGGGAAGGGAACACATATTTGGGGTATTATTGTCATTCTCTATAATCACTACTTATATAGTATAAATGTAGTCAAATCTAATATTACCTTTTAAATATTTAGTCCGACACTCAGTTGAACATTAATATAAATTCAAGATCTACACTACACTCCAAATTGGTTTATGAATAGGCCTACATACAAGAGGGTTATTCATTTTATATCGATTAGTTAACACTTAATTCAAGTGAGCATTGATGTCACCAAACTCCTAACTTCTTGTCACATCCGCGTTATGGTAAGGACGGCTTAAATCAAAGAACTACTTAGTGGTCTTAATGTTTCTGCTTGACTGGTCGGTTTGGTCGGGAACACTATCGATACTATTATCAATAGCCATCTAGGATGGGGCATGATGGGAAGCAGATGATTTATTGCGTCACCACACAGGGTNGGCCTGGCATTCCCCACATTCACAAGATGTCTTGTCAGAGGTGAAGAAAGGGTTTGGTAATCAGATAAATCTATGCCGGGACGGAGGATTGAACCCCGGCCGCCAGCATAGAAGTCTGACACCTTACCCCTAGACCGCCAGGTCACCAACAAAACTAAATCAAACTAATTTACACGCAAAACCATAAAATAATTGAAAACATACCTACATTTGAGGATAACTGCAAGCACGTTAACTATGGTTCTTTTATGTGAAGGTATTGTTGCAATGAACATCAAAAGAAATAGTTTAAATTTACTATTTAAATTAAGTAGTCTCCTATCTTTCTTTCTCAAAAATTTAATTTTGTAATACTCATACTGTTTTCCACGTTTGTTTTGCTACCTAGATAAATAATTAACTATAATATATGACATACAAATTACTATTTACAAATTGCTTCTAATAAAAGACTTATCTCATGGTAATAACAAGTGTCTGTTCAGCCATAATCGGTTCTCTAAAATTGGTAGTAGTTTTTTTCAAAATCTCTTCTAGTTTGGAAAGTAAGAAACCAAATGACTCTTTACTCATACGTAAATATTCCAAAAATATATCATCGTATAAGCGAGCTTGACGATATAAGTTGTTAAATTAACGTCTCTCATTAAATTCCTGATCCAAGCAAGATCTATAAGAACAAGGTATATTATCGAGTTTTAGAGATATGTTTTCGAGTGTAACTAATTTCCTAGAGGTTTTTGATAGTTATATAATGAAACAACGCACTTCAACACTGCATTGAAACTGTTATTGACTCACCTAGATGCCTTTCGCTATGTGAAAAGCACGTCACTTGCCGCTACCCACTAGGCCTCTACACTCCAAGCAAATTGCTTACAGTAAAAACAAGGCCTTAGATCTCGAGGAAGGGGAGCAAGTCTAAGATAACTCCTTTTTGTTACAAAAATAAGGAAAGAAACTTAAGTTAAGAGTACTTCAACGTGCAACAAATCCCCACCCCATCTACACAAATAAGGTTTCTCTACCATTGGCCCAACCTATATAATTCTAGAGATAGTTTCATCTTTCACCAATAAGTTAAAGATTTAGAAATTTGTGCTTGGAGAAGAAAAGGATGGGTGGGTCATCTGCACCCACATAGTCCGAAATTGTACACTTTTTAAATAAAGAGCTTTCCAACTTGGCCTAATGTATTGAAGACTTTGCCTTTTACATCTGTAAGACACAAATGTACTGAAAAGAGTGACAAATGGCAGGGTGCAGAGTGGAGGGTTGAGAGCAGGGGCTGGGGAGAAGGTTAATACTGTTTGTGCCCTGAACTATAGCCAGCTATCCCCAAGACTCTGGCTCCTGTCAATTTCAGATAATAAACTTTTTTGACATTGTTACAAAAGTTACCTAAAACAGTTTTCATACATCAAATTGCATGATCTGCAGCAGTCACATTTGATAAGTATTATCAATGTCTATAATATAACACTAAACATAAAGTAAAATACTATAAATTTGAACTGCAAAAATGAGCTGTGTTCTTATTTTCACTATAAAAATATGTTGTTCATCTGATATGTTTCTATCCACCTTTCCTTTACCATCTTCCAAATATGATACTGCAAATGTTTGTATTTTCTAAAAAGGCACTTTCTACTAAAAACAAAATTTAACATCCAGGTAAATAAACCAGTTTAAACTACACAATAACTAATTATTAACACAATTCCACTTAAACATGCACACATCACAGTATTTATAACTGTTGTATTTTGCTCATCAGACTACTTTTGTTTTGTTAAAATATAGCCGATACATTGGTCAATTGACACACTTTTTGTCAATTTATTTCAACATGGCTAAAACACGGATTCTAAACAAAGAAGGCAAACACTTGGGTGTTGTTGTAACAAAACAAAATATCAATAGAAATGGCAACATAAGAGTAAACAATAATGATATTTTGTTTTATAACCTACTATACAGAAGAGAGAAAGCTGAAGCTTGCTGCTACATAATCATGTCCTACAAGAACAAACACTTATCTACAACCAGGCTGTTCTCAAACCACTTCTCATGGTTATATTTCCGCAATCTACAACCAATTAGGGGATGATAGCTCTATACATCCCCCTGCGCTTCCTCACCCCCAATACTTATTCTACTCTAACCCATAGATTATTTCTTTGCTGACTCATTTGAGATGTGTTCTCAGGACTACAAATATTGGAATAGTTTCACATTGGAAGGTTTTCTGATCTCAATGACGTACCTACTTTTAAAGCTCTCCCCACAATCACTAATACTTTCTAATTTCTTTCATAAATACTTTTTCTTAGTTTACCCAACTTTGTTGCTTGACCATTGTAAACTTTTTTGTTTTGTTTATACCATAAATAAGGCAGTATTCGTCATTTTTTGTCAACTTAAGTTAAGTTCAAACTTTTCCCTGCTAAACCGTAACTATCGTTGATTTTTTAATAATAAATTAACATATTAACTTGTGATGCTTCTTAAGGTTAATTAAGTAAACTGTAGTAATATATCAATAATTCAAATGATTGAGAGTATTTATTACATGTTACACTAATTACATTATGGTTAACTGGGTCACCTATTGCTCCGGACAACTAAGTCCCTCAACCCTCATTTTAAAACTGGGCAGGGCTGTGCCGTTCCAAACATGATAAATAGATCCACAAAGAAAATTCTAGAAGCTTGCTACCCCCACTTACCAATTATACATCAAAGCCTTAGTTTGGTGCCTGGTGTAATGGCCTTGACCACTTGGGTTGACCCTCCGTGTTTGGGGGAAAGCAAGGTTAGCTGGTCTTCACTGCTGACGAGTGAAATATTTATCTTGACCCAAGCCATCAACAGAGTTGTGCCGCTAATGGGTTCCCTTCTCTTTCTTATGTGCCGCACCCACCTTTCTCTCCACCAGTCAGTCACCTTACATATTACAATGTTAGTAATAATTAGAAAATATATGTTTATATATTATGATAGATTTAACACATTTAATAGAGGGGATATTTGAAACCCCAAAAAGCTCCCTTTGATACGGTTTTGAAAAAAAAAAAAAAAATTAATTGTCGACACTCAATCTTGCAGTCCAACCAAGAACTACAGTTTACTTTCAAAAACTGAAGAAAATGATTGTGACAGTGGAAGAAAATCTTTAAGTATGTGTTTGTATATGTAACTGTTTTATCAATACAATAATACAGCTTTTCTCAAATGCACAAATAATTAAAATAAAATTTCATTGAATAATTTTTTGTTTATTTTTCCACTGCATCTTTATACACATTTTTGTTATATACTTTCCGGTCAAGTTGGTGGAGTTGATATGATGAAGCTAGAATTTAGAGGAAATATACCCACATTTATGTGAAAAAGTGGGAAACCTGTTTAGGAGGAAGAAAAAAAAAACCAGTAACATACTCAGCCAGAATTAGAACCTCAAACTGTCCATCACCGGTAAACTATACTAGATGAAACTGACATTTAGCCCATGTGTCTACCATTGTGGGCCTGAATCAATGTTATAAGAAATCTAACTTGCTATTATAATTTACAATAAAATTGTTATTAATTGTAGATTCGATAAAATATGGGCTCTATGATTGAATATTTGTACCTTTTTGCTTACACACAAGGATTTTAATTCATCATGAATTAGACACCCATAAATTGTAATATTTTAAATCCAAGTCACTAAATTACTTAATAATAAATATGAGTTATCCTGAAGCTATCTACTTAACATTATTTATAGGAATAATACAATTTTCAGTTATTTATTTGGCTTTTATTTGTGCTGCAATAACTTGTAAAACAATCATTCCTTAGGAATGGGTACCGATGTAAAAATGTTGTAAAGGACATTTTAAAATTTATTTCACATGTAAATTATTGTTATCTTTCACTAATGTTGGATTCTCTAATGTGTGAAGAGTTCACAGTGTCTGTTTGTTCCTCTTGAGTGGTTTCACAGCAATTGATAGCACTAGTTGTTTCATAATGAGGTGATGTAAATGTGTTCTTCTCCCTCACAGACGCTCTATACGCCTCCAACTCAAGAGCTCTTCGTTCTTTTCGCTGTCTCCTAAGTTCTTCCCCAAACTTGAAAAACTTGGCCCGAAATTGCTCCGTTGATGTTTCTGTAGTGATAGGACATTGTTGTTCCTACACACACAGAGTAGTTGGTTAAGTTGAAAGATAATTTTTACATCCCATGTTTACTTTTAAAGTATTCAAAGCTTACATTATAATGTCCATTTCATATTGTCTGAACAGAATTAACTAAAAATTATATGGTGGTAAAAAATATGGTTTGATTAGGTATGTCACTGTAATAAGGGAGGAGCTGAATTGTATTCACTCTTAATGGTCTCCATTGAGACAGTTTTCAAATAAACAACTTTAATAAAAATCTTAAATGGTATCAACAAATGGTGGACTCAACTTAAGTTTTAATGAAGAAACTTTAAACATACGCAGTGTATAATCTTCATCTTACTTCTGGTAGAGTGCAGAAGGATATAATTTTCTTAACTCACTATGTGTTATCTAATTTCATCAAACTATTTAAATTGTCATTTATTTTTATTTAACCAAACAAATATAAGTACTGTAGGACAACAGCAGTTAAACGAATTAACATTTGGAGCACTTTTTTTTTCAACAGTATTTACTCTTTATAAAATAAATGTCATTCATATTTTAAGAACATGTGTTTTAATATACTTTAACATTTTAAAATTATGAATTTACTCGATCTCAGGAGCGTTTAGAAATACAAGAACCAAATTAAAAATTCAAGATCGCAGACCCCTACTAATTATGACATATTTTAACACATAATCATAAAACAGCTACTGTAAAGTATATTAAAAAAAATGACTAATGAATAAATAAATAATATATTATTAGCACTGCGTCTTACTACCCGTTCGGGTTATACGCACTTACGCTAATGTGTAATGGTAGGGTGATAGTGAGATGAAATGGAGGACCTACAGTTCAACGTGGAATCCGAACCACGGTGGAGGCCTGGCATTCCCCACATTCACAAGATGTCTTGTCAGAGGNGGTGGAGGCCTGGCATTCCCCACATTCACAAGATGTCTTGTCAGAGGGGAATGAAGGGTTTGGTAATCAGATAAATCTGTGCCGGGACCGAGGATTAAACCCCGGACCCCAGAACAGAAGTCCGACACCTTACCCCTAGACCACCAGGTCACCCAATAAATAATATAACAATTGATAAATTCAAATATGTTAATAGAAAAGAATATAGTGTGATTTGTTTTTATTCGCTAGACAATTTTTTCCACCCAAATGGAGAAGTGTGTGAAGTCCACATTTTCACTTCAAAGTTGATTCGAAGTCAAACTTCTTAAATCTTTACACTTCTCACGTCTTCAAACTTCCACAGTTGCAAATTGTTTTAAATTTCTGGAAATATTTATTTTTAATATGAAAATACACATTAATAAAAAAGAAATATTTCTGAAAATTCAAAACAATGTGCAACTGTGGAATCTTGAAGAAGTGGAAAGTGTGAAAAGTGTAAGAAGAATTGAAGAGTTTGTTTCTAACTAGGTCTAACCTAACTATCCTTTCAGGTTGACTTCCTTCACTATCACTTACTTTACATTATTGTACAGTGTATCTACACTGTCTTACTGAACATTTCCTATCTATCAGGCAATAATTCATTTGAATAACTTAATTTTTTTTAAATAATATGTTGGTTTAATTTTAATTTCCTTAAAGAAATAAGTGTTGAAACCATTTTAATTGTTGTTTTTTTCTATTATATTTTTTATTTGAGTTTTGGTTTTAAATCGTGTTTTTATAAATGTTATTTCTAATTTAAAAAGCGATATTTCTGTTTCCAAACTTTGTTTCTTTTCTTCAAAAGATGGCTATTTACTATTTATAAAAATGAGTGTGATTCATATTTCAAGAACATATGCTTTTTAATATATTTTTAAAATCTTAAATTTTAAAGATGGGATATTTACATTTTATGTTTGTTTTGACTGGTGACATTTTAAATATACTATTTTACTTTTAAAATAAACAAACACATAGGCTATTCTTAACATTATAAAATTATGAATATACTCGAATTCGACTCAATCTCAGGAGCTTTAAGAAATACTTGGCTCGAGTTCGACTTGAATGAAAACACCTGAGCTCGCAGACCCCTAATTAAATGTTTTATTTTAGTTTGTTATTTTGGTTTTACCACCAATAATTTTAATTTTCAAAGGATATGTTAGGTCAGGTTAGGTTAATGTGCTAAAACGAGGGATCCCCTCTCTTGCCAGACTATTCTGCAAGTTCTAACATGTTCCTGAGCCACATTCTTTGTTCGCGTGTTGCGGTAGCTCAGTACCAATAAAATTAAATTCCAGAACTTTCTTTACTGAGGGATGAACACTAAGAATAAAGGTATATAAAATTGTTATGTTTAGAATAATTCTTTCAATACCGGTAAGAATTGAAGGATTCAATTTATACATCACTATTTTACACCTTATTGTGGTTTTTTGTGAATAAACTTTAATTATGGGTCAGTGCTAAGCACAACTAGTCATATTAAATAGGTGAAAACTTACCTCAGGCTCTTGAAGTTTCTCTAAAGTTATTAACCGTCTGCTTGTGTAGGTTGAGAGGATTTGTTCTGAGTTGGCCACTAACTTTAGGCAAGGATGGGAAGGTAACTTCTCTTCATCATAGTCTTCTCTGAAATCCAGCAGAGGTTAAATATTTAGTGGAGTGAACCTACATATTAAAAACTGCCTCATGTTTGTGTATCTGTCCCAACTGGCCTGAACAGAATTTGGAACAACTCACAGAAATGGTTTGGCAACATTTAGGAATGAAGTTGTACCGGCAAGAGTGAGGGTGTATGGAGTATACAAGATAGTAGAGGAGCATGGCTGAGATGGTAGGGTCATGAAATGAGGATGGAAAAGGATGGAATACCAATAAGAGTGATGAAGATGAAGTGTTTAGGCAAAAGACCACAAGGGAGACCAAGCAAAAAATAGATGTGGTAACTTAGATTACAGAAAGTGTACACGTGAGAGGAGAAGAATAGTAGAAGAAAAGGGGAAGATGAAAGCATTTGCACACACACCATGGGCAATATACTAAGAGGGCCACCTATTGGAGCACTAAAACACATTACAGATTTTGGTTAAGACTTAGATAAAACCTCAGGATTGTTATACCCAGCATATAGATTGAAAAATATAATGAATTAAATAGATTATAAAATTTAGGTTAAAACTTAGATAAAAACTAAGGATTGCTGCTATACCTAGTATATAAATTCGAGTCAAGTATTTTTAAAGCTTCCGGTTTGAGTATATGCATGACTTTTAAATGTTAAGGTGTATTAAAACACATGTTCTTAAAATACGAATGACACTAATTTTTTACAAAGAGTAAATACTTCTGAAAAAAAAGTTAAACAATGGAAATGTCCATTTTTAAATTAGAAATAACTCATAAAACCCAATTTAAAAATAAGAACACTCAAATAAAAAAATAATCAAAATGGTTTCACACTCATGTCTTTAAGGATATTAAAATTACACCAATTAAAAAAAAAGTTAATAAAATGGATAATGTATAGTGGCTTGGAAATGTATAACAAGACAGTGTAGAAACACTGTAAAATCATGTAAAGTAAGTGATAGTGAAGGAAGCCAACCTGAAAGGATAGTTAGGTTAGGCCTAGATAAGAACAAACACACATCTTTCTTAGTGCCTTCTTAAACGTTAACACTTCCCACTTCTTCAAACTTCCACAGTTTAACATTAGTTTGAATTTTCAGGAATATTACTTTTTCATCAATGTCTCTTCATATGAAAAATAAATATTTCCTAAAATTTAAAAGTGTGCAACTGTGGAAATTTGAAGTGGGAAGTGTAAAAGTGTAGAAAGAAAATAGAGAAGTGTGTTTGTTTATATCCAGGCCTAACTTAACTATCCTTTTAGGTTGGCTTCCTTCACTATCACTTTACATTATTGTAGAATGTTTCTACACTGTCTTGATAAAAAGTTAATAAAAGACAGTGTTTTAATAAACTAATATTTCCCCAAAATTTGCTTCAGTAACTTAATTTAACCTAAAAGAAAAAACGTAAGAATAATAAACAAAGAAATTTGAAGTGTTTCGTATTTTGTTTATTATACCCTAGTGTAATCGTGCATGATCACATCTTCTGTTACATTTCCATTTCTCTATGCGCAGTTGCACATGTGCGTGTACGGGCTTATTTTATTGAGAAATTTACTTCAATTCAATTTTTAATGCTTATAAAAGTTGATGCTAATACTTTAAAATTAAAAATAATATTTCTAGCAAACAATATGAAATAGTAAATGCTTTTTAATAAAAATGTGGTAAGTTTGTTAAAATATGTATTGCAATAAATAAGATCAACATTGATTTTAACAGGTTAACCACCCGCCTCGGTGGCGTAGTTGTCTAACACGCTAGTCGTGTTGAGCTCCACTGCTGAGGACGGGGAGATCGAGATTCGAATCTCAGTCGGGTGAACTGGGGGCGGGGGTGTTTTTCCTAAATAGTTTTCCACTCTCCCTCCACATAAATACGGGTTAACTTCCTCTAATTCAACCTTCTCAATTCCCAATCCATTAGCATAATTAGTACTTAAAGCGTACAACCCGAACGGGTAGTAAGACGCAGTGCTAAATAATAATAATAATAAAAACAGGTTAATCAACATAATTCTATAAACAAATAGTTACTAAACTAGAGCTAGTTTTGTAGCTAAATGTAATAATTAATAAGAGTTTTAAATATCTTAAGTTTGAATACATTTAATACAATAATGTATTCTTGATATTACATTTTTATTTGAATATAAATTATTATTTTAGAAAGGGACCAGGTAAAATTTTTTAAAAAGAATCATTCATTTATTTAGCAATCTTCTTAGCTATTTTCATTTTAATTTCTTTGTCATGGCAACACAAGTAAACAATATCAATCAAGCATAATACAAAATGGACAACAATATTGAATAAATTTACCGGTAAAAAGTGGTTTTAAAGCCCTATTATGTTATTAATGTGAAAATTTAAATTTATTGTTAACAATTTGCTAACATGGTGTCTACTGAACTTGACCATTGAAACCCCCGACCCTTTCTTTGATCATTTCCTAAAATTCCCGATTAAAAAGTATGTCACATCCTTCTAACTCACTCCCCCTGCCCACTTGTTTTTCTATTAATCTTTTAATCTTTTTTTATGATTAATAAGTTTTAAAATTTAAACAAACATGTCTTTTTAAATTCGTATTAACATTGTTTACTAGGAATTAAAAATATATTACACAGCTACAAAAAAAAAGATAGTTGGAATCACATTATAATTTACTGATTATTGAATTTCATATTTTGAGTAAAACAACATTTTCCCAGATTTTTATTTTACTTTACCAAATTCTTGACTTATTTACGTTTTTTCCTGATCACTTCAAATTCTCGGCTAATTCCCGTTTTCCCTGATTTTTTTGGGATGGTAGACACCCTGTGTTAAGAAACCGAATGATTTATAAGTGGGAATGTTGATATTATCTCAATTAAATAGACTATGCATACTATTGTGTTTTAAAAATTGATTATTAAGTACATCAAGTGAAAGTTCGAAAATGATGAGCCTACAAAATTTTCGATGTCGAGCTCAGCTCAAAGTTCGGAATACGAGTACTTGCAGAGCCCTAGATATAATTCTTTTAATACACCTGAATAAAAAAATTAAGTGCATCTATAATTTTGTAATATAAAACAAACCAAATACAAAATAAATTTATGCCAAAATGTATTTTCATTGCAATATATGTAGGAATTATGTGGCAGACGTGCATTAAGTTTAATTTTTTAACTTAATTGGTAGATAAGTAGAGCTTAGCTTAGAAATGTCATATTTTTTGCTTCAAATTTGACATCCACAAAATATTTTAAGGGCAAAGGAAACATTGTTAAGTTATGAATATATTTTAAATATCTTTCCAAATATGACGTAGTTCGACATAGCCTATAATTATTTTTGGTAAAGGCACTAAACAACAGTTTAGCAGCATCTAGGGATCAAATCACATCTATAAAGTATGCATAAATAAATAAATAAGTAAGTAAAATAAATTACAATAACATTTCGCCTATTCAATATCACCAGTATTATTTTGTTCAAAAGTAAGAGTGTACAAAATGTGAATTTATGATAACAAATATTTTTGTATCAAATGCAAATAATTTAAAATTCAAATAGTTAGTAAAATCTCGGTATGATTTGGAATTACTTACTGGTATACATATTTTAAATATGGTCGGCAAAATTTTGAATTACGTTATATTCATCATCAACTATTTCCAGCCGACAGCTGGGTCAATTGAGTAAAATGCCTCTATCTTCATCTTTCCTTTCATCATTCTTCTCTTCTCACTCACACACTTGCTGTTTTCTTCTGCTCTAATCATTTTATTAATCTTCCTTGTGGCATTTTTCCTATATACTTCAACTGCATCATTCTCTTTGATATTCTTTTCTTTTCCATTCCCATTACAAGATCATAACAACCCAATCTTGCTTTTATACTATCTCATGTCCCTCCTGTACTCCCACTCTTGACCAAACGAAAGTTGCATGGAAAATATTTTCAATGAAACCCAAAGCTATTATTAAAAAATAAAAGTGTTAACAAAATTATCTATTAAAAAAAAGATCAATTTCTATGTTATTATGAATTATAAGCAATATTAACTAAGGCTTACAAATTTAAAGCCAAACATTAAAAATATAATTAAATTCATATAAAAATTTTGAAGTAGTTTGTTGTTAAAGGTAAAAAGTACATGAAATACAAATCAAAAACATTAATCCATTGATAATAGTTTAAAGAGAACATACAAATAAAATGGAGTGGATTCCATTAAGTGAAAAGTGACAATCTGTGTAAGGAAATCAGACCTGGGATCTTTGGCCTTGCACATGCATTCTTTACCAATGATCCAACCAACAACTTTAGCTTGACCAATTTAAAGAAAAAACCTTGTACTATAATAACTATAAGCTTACCCCTCTCCCAAGAAGTTAGCTTGCTCAATAAATAAACAGAAAGGTCCGACTTCACTAATCTGAAGAACTCCACTCCAATTCTAGCATTTCACCAATAGAAGATTCACTCTCACTAGAATCTGAACTTTCTTCATTAATAATTATGAATCTTTCAATCACTTCATCCAACAACAAATCCTTTTGCCAATAATTGTTCTCAATTTTGTGAACATGGTCACACAAATTATTTAAAGGCTCAACAAAATCACATTAGAATTTAAAATTAGTAAGAACTTATTTTGTCTTGCTAGTGTAACATGTGAATCCGGAGAAGCATGCAAGCAGATCATAAACTGACTCTCATCCTGTGCAGTAGAATAATGTGGGTTTGTGCTGGTTGTTTTCTAACTGGGGCTGCTATAAAGGCTGCCCTTGGATACCAGATAAACCAGGGTGGCTCAACGGAAGAGCATTGGTGCGCAAAGCCAAAGGTCCCGGGTTAGATTCCTCTAACTAGGTTGTAATTTTTTACTTAAATAAATTTGATTCGGCTATGAGAACTGATCCTGTGGATCATGTATCAGTTTGTGATACACAAGAATTAATCAAATGGAGTAGAACTCCAAATGCAATAATAAATTAAATAGCCTCAACAAATTAGCATGATGCTTTAATACTTAATTTTATATTTAGGTATTTTTTATTAAATTCCTTCACGTATGCTCTCCTTGTGAATACTAATACTGTAAATTTGATTGTATCTCTATAAGGGAAACCTCTTTTCACTTTATGAGGTAAGTGTATTATATTTGGAAGTAGGTATAAGAAAGGCGGATAGAAACATATAAAAGGAACAAACACAATATGGCGATTACAATGAAAAGAAGAACACAGTTCGCACTTTACATTGATGCCATTGTACAAAGAGGATTGCCCCTTAAAGAAAATTGATCGTCACTGCCCAATCCCTCTACCTAGGTTTCATTCTATCAGAACTCATCAGGGACAAGTGTGAAACACAAAACGCAACTTCCTAAAAGAGGGGAGAAAAAAAAGGTATAACATAAAGGACAAACAAAGGAATAGGACATTGGATGTGAATATATAATATATCTCTATAAGGAAAACCTCTTTTTGTTTTATGAGGTAATTGTATAATATTTGGAAGAAGGTATAAGAAAGGCGGATAGAAACATATAAAAGGAATAAACACAATATGGCGATGATAATGAAAAGAAGAAAACAATTCATACTTTACATTGCTGCCATTGGACAAAGAGGTAATAGGTGCCTCTTAAAGAAAATCGATCATCACTGCCCAATCCCCCAATCTAGGTTTCATTCTATCGAAACTTATCAGAGAGGAGTGTGAAACACTTTTTTATGAAGCATAGAATGGTCTAGAAGCTTTGTATGTAGTATAACTTTTTCTGGCAAGCTAATGTATGACAAGGGCTGAGGAAATTTCCCTTGGCCTGTTGCAAGATTCAATATAACAATGAAAGGCGGACATCATCCTCTTCACTCGGCCAGTAGCCACGGTCAGGTGTGGTTGCACACCAGCCACACTCTGAGCAATGATCACGCAGAATACACAATTAAGTGGTGTAGTGAATTAGTGATGACAGAATTAAAATAAAGAAGGATCAGTTATTTAATCAAAATCTTTCATTAATAACATTAATTTAATCGTATCTAAAAAAACAAATTCGACCCAATCAAGGGGCAGTATTTGTATCTTATTAATTTAATTTTATCCTTAATACTATAATTTACTGCCCCTCACAATGCAGGTTAGCAGGGCAAATATTTTGGTCAAACCATGCCACCATTATGTGAGTCAGAATAATGGGGTAGTTCAGATATTCTGGAGCACTATAATGTCAAGTTAATAAATATGTAATGAACATTCGGCTTGGTAACCTTTGATGGCTCAGCAGTGAATAAACATCTGTGAAATGTCACTAAATTAGTACTTATTCCAAAATAAGAATAGTTTAAAAGTAAGAGAAATAAAATGTTTCAAATACATAAATAGAGTGAGCCTAATAAGCCTTTCTGCCCTAGTGAATATTTAGACATAAGTTACTTTTGGAAAATAGAATAGTAAGTAATTTATAAACAAACAAAATTTATTGGAGATACCTAACCCCCTTAAAAATAATTTCATCTAAGTCTTTAGTGGAGTTTCCTAAATATTTGAAGAAATGCATAGCTTTCATTATATCATAACTCATAGGCTCAATCGGGATATACTTGAAAATATATTATTCCATCTTTGAACCAGATGAGGAATAAATTATCATCCAACTCCTCTGAATATACTTTACTGTTTGAGGACAATAATTTTGACAAAAATATGTGGGAGTTTCGCAAAAAAAGGAAAAAAAATTTGAGGTATTTTATGTGCACTTTCTGAACTGATTGATTATATTAGCACAAAATTATTAACCAACTTAAATCTAGAACAGACACAACATCCAGGACCTGCCTTTAAAAAATAAATGGTACGAAACTCTGCATTAACTTTCTCACTACATTGTTTAAAAATGATATTTAATCAAAGCTCATTACCGGCTGACTAGGCCTGTCTGAGTGTCATATGCCTTATAATCCAACTCAAGAGTAGGACAGGCACAACATCCAGTCCTCGACCGTTAATTTATCAAATGTGAACGGGTAAACCCATGTTTTACCAATGAAAATTTTTCTGCCATGTCAGGAATAGAACTGGAAACCTTAGCTCAGTACACAAACATGCTACCAACTGACAAGGTGCCTTTCTCTGTACCTAATTGCACTAAAGAGATGGCTTAAAAATTTAAAGTAGTGATATGTTATGTGAAAACAACCTCAAATTTACTTAAAAATTTTCAAACTGCACTTCACATTTAAAAAGTGACCTTTACACACCCTCAAGAAAGTAGTTTTTAATACCTAACAATGGGCACCCAAGAGACCAATCTTCCTCCAACCCTGAGGTGTCGCGCAGCAAAACTCAGCAAGTCCATGTAGATGTTGGGTAAACCATACTCCACCTTGGATGGAATGTGACCTGGCAGGTGGTGCTCACTTATGGTGTAACTTTTGGCTGACCCGATGCGTTCTGCTGCCTCACGGATGCCATAAGGGGCTGGAAGTGGATGCTGAGTTAACTTAATTTACCAAACATTTTAAATATAATTATAAATTATTAACCAAACTGTAAATAGACTAAAAATTAGAAAAACAAACATCAGAACTGTTGGTTGTTGTTGTTTTACGTACTTCACATGATTGGCCATATCGAACGGTACCTCAAAAAGTTAATACAATT
This sequence comes from Timema californicum, assembly GCA_902141385.1. NCBI lineage: Eukaryota > Metazoa > Arthropoda > Insecta > Phasmatodea > Timematidae > Timema > Timema californicum. The sequence continues at coordinate 114,687 of CABFOW010002001.1, forward strand.
GATAACATAAATGCCACACTATTAAGCCTAAAATGTTTCTAGAGCTACTTATACAAAAGGCTAATACAATTGATAACATAAATACCACACTATTAAGCCTAAAACGTTTCTAGAGCTACTTACGATCAGTAATGACTGCATCAAGTTTAAAATCTGCTCGCCACATGGGGAGTGCAGCATCTGCCACGACAGCATCTATATATTGACTGCTTCGACCATACTGCTCCATGTTAGTGCGTATACTTTCGTCCTTTTCTCTATGCTTCTAATATACAAACACATATCATAATAATAATATGCATGGCAAAAGGTGTACAATACATTTTTAAAGTTACGGAGTTAACAAAGTTTTGTGTGTGGGAGTTTGAAGAAGCAATGTTGTTGCCTGTATTTAAATTTGTATGGGTATTTATTAATGGTGCTGGTGTGTTGTTGAAAGTTTGCTTGTTTCAAGAAAAATGGGTGAGGTAAGTGACTTTTAAGAAAATGCACTAGAGAAAATATAAGGAATTTATATGTGAGAAAAATTGAACCTTGGATACCTACCTAATTGAAAATTGAACCTTGGATTTCTTTATAATATAAGATTGCTACTACTGGATTAAACTAGCCAATATGCAGGTTGGTTGCAGTGCAAAGTTGCCAAAACACAAAAGACAAAGGCTTATTTGGGCTTACCAGGGCTGGGCCAATGCCGATTAGTAATACGATCATCGGCCGATTCGGATGATCAGTGTTTGAATCTTCGATTATTTAAAATGTGTGGGTGTAGTTTAAGTCCTAAAAATATTTTAGAAAAATAAAAAAATATTTTATCCCTTCTTTCTTGTATGTGATCTTTGAATAATTTGTTTGTTCTCAGTGACTTACATTTGCAATAAACAGCACATCCAACATTCCAAACAAAATATATCAAAATAAATATATTTACCATAGGCCTTCCTTTTTCCAATTTATGCACGTTATTAGAAATAAAAATACTCAAAAGTAACAAATTTACTAACCACCAAAATAAAATGTTAACAGATCGGCATTGTTTTATACTGATTTGTTAAAGATAGTTATAAAATGAAATATCAGATGCAAGAATACCGTGCATGCGCACTACATTTGTTTATTGTTTATCCAAAATGTATGAGTATATTTTAAAATTTTATGTCATAAACATTAAATATCAATTTGAAAACTAAAAGATAAATTTAATAATAGTCCATTCCTACATGTATAAACACAACTTCTATTTTGAGTTTGCAATAAACAGGGTAACCAACGCTCCTAAAATAACTAATGAGAATATGTATTTTTATCATTGGTCTTAATTCTAATTTATGGAGATGCACATTATTAGAAATAAAAACGCTCATGGGTAACAAATCTAATAATCATAAAATAAAATATTAGTGAATTGATGTTGTTTTATTTCGATTTGTTAAAGATGCCCAAAAAATGAAACATCGGATGTAATAATCTCGCACATGCGCACATTTTGTTTAAATGGAAATCATTTTTCTTTTAATGGAAGTACAAACTTTCCACTTGCAGGAATTTTTTCGCTCATATTTCAATATGAATCGAATTAATATTTACATTTTATTTAATAGTCAAAGGTTAATTAAAATAAGTTTTATAATATTTATCATATTGAAGTGAGATTTTTTTTCTTCAAATATGTCTCAAAGTACTAACAACAGTTTTGTGTGGGATTATTTTGCGATAAATCCAAATGATAAGTCAAAATCTGTGTGCTCATTTTGTACAAAAACAATTTCACGTGGGGGCACATGTTCAAGGGGCTTCACAAACTCTAATTTGGCAAGACATTTGAGCGTGTTTCACCACAGTGAAATTTTAAAAGGTAGTAAGCCTATAATATCTGGTGAAAATTCTGATGCCTCAAGTTGTGGTTCTACACATAGTTTTTCAATCTACATCAATTATTGGGAGTAGTGTTCAAATGAAAGTATGTGCTAATCAAAAAACAATTACTGAATTATTTGAGCAAAAAACTGAACACAGCAGTTCTTACCCAAAATCCATAGGGATAACTAAGGGGATTGGAGAAATGATGTGCCTTGATTTGCAGCCATTTAGTATGGTTAAAGATGCTGGTAAGCCTAAGGTCTAACTTAGGCTAATCAATAAACTTAATTTTTCCACTCAATATTTATTGTTTTATGTAAATTAAAATATTTACACTTACCAAAAAATTTCCCGGGCCTTGAGTTTTGATCATTTAGGCCTAGGTACCTAAAATAATCGCATTTCACCCTACCTAACCTAAAACATATATATTTTTTCCAAACAGAAAAATAATATGAGTCAATATTTATGTTTATAATTTACATACAAATCCTTTTATTTTCAGGTTTTAAGAATTTAATGAGCTATATTGAGCTTCGCTATAAATTACTAGATAGGACTACATTTTTACAGAAATAATCCCAGAAATGTACGAAGAAGTGAGAAATAAAACACTATAACAGCTAAACAATGTTCAGTACATTAGTCTAATAATTGACATGTGGCCATGTATAGCTAAACAGGACTATATGTCAATGATGTCCCCCCCCCTTTTTTTTAGCAAAGACTTTGATTATGTAAAGCTTTGCTTGGAGGTTATACCCTTTACTTCAGAGTATCGCAATGCATAGAATATTGCAGAGTTTTTTAATGATACCATCAAGGACTGGGGTATTTCAAAGTCTCAGATCCATAGTGTAGTCAGTGAAAATGCATGAAACATTACTCTTGCACTGCAACAAGCCGAAGTGAATCATGTACCATGCGCTGCCCACACACTTCAACTTGTGGTTCATCAAGCATTGTTGAACCAACAAAGTGTGAATGACATGTGTGTTCGTGAAAGATGAGTAGTTGGTCATTTCAAACACTTATTAATTGCCAACAACAAAAAAATGAATGTGTTTCAAACGGCAAACAATTTACCAAAATGACAATCCAGGATTAACCAACACGGTTGAACTCCACCTACCTTATGCTAGAAAGACTACAGTCAAAGGAAATCAGTGATGTATATTCTCCCTGACCTAAACCTGATTGGTCCCTTACGGAGAAGGTACTCACAGTCTTAGAAACATTTCACAAGGCCACATTAGCAATCAGCAATGAACAAACTACCATATCAAATGTAATCCCTATAGTCAATGGTATCAAACTAGACATGGAGTCCAATAAGGACAAATCTCTTGGCCCCATAGTGAAAGATTTGTTGCACAATATCAAAACCTATTATCTCAACATTGAAGAAAATAATATTCTGGATCCTAGATTCAAAGTTTATGTATTCAGTTCCCCCCAATCTTCAAAAGAAGCAAAGTGTCAACTGGAGGCTAAGTTGAGCGAGGAAGAGGAACCACCTGCTTAGCTGAGTAGAGTTGAGACTGCTTCAGGACCTATGGTTTCTGTTTACTCCCGATTAATTGCACCCAAAAGAAATATCCAGAAAAGGCCTAGTAATGTAACGTCACCCAAAATACAATTAGAAAGGTATTTGTTAGAACCATTACTGGATGCCAACCAATCCCCTTTCAATTACTGGAGAAGCTCCCCGTTAAAAACTTAAAACAAATGGCGAGCAAGTACCTTACTTCACTTGCAGGGTCCATAGCATCAGAGAGACTCTTTAGCACAGCGGGATTGGTCAGTGATAGAAAAAGAAGCTCAATCCACCCAAACAGTCAAGGTGCTGGTATTTTTAAATAAAAATGTAAAGCCCACACAACAATAAACATACTTTTAAAAAACTTACTTATGTAAAGTTTATTTGGGTGTAATATTTGTCAAGATTTTTTTTATACTTGTAAAGTGGTCAGGGTTTTAGACCCTTAGTTCTCAACTTTCATTTATAAAATTATATTAGTTTTTCCTTTAGTTTACATA